>JAODAC010039181.1:0-12292 GCA_027575185.1 Mimaenictus wilsoni | reverse complement strand
TGTTAAAATATATTTATGCACAATACACTATTAAGCAGCGTATCAACGCTTCCTTGTTTGCGCATCTGCGTAAACAAGGATGTTATACGGTTTATTAATTATATTCTCTAAAATGGCAGATGGAGCAGAAGAGATTTAATCTGATTGCAGTTAGCGAGAAGCTTTTCCTTCACCGGCCATTTTGATTCTCCTTCCACCGAGTTTCGATCCCGGGACCTTGTGGTAAACCGTTATTGATCATATTGGTTAGCTTAGGTTAGGGGACCTTGTGGTAAACCGTTAGTGATCATATTGGTTCTTTAAGGCCCTACCAGTAAATATGCTTCTTCCAGTCTCCTGTTATTTGGATTATCGTTACAAATAATCTTTAAATTATATTTCTTTATCTCCCTTCATTCATTTGGAACCTCTTTTTAGTTCCCCTAGTTTTATATATTCGATTCATCTGCTCTTATTGCCCGGAATTCTGCCTCCGTCTTGGTTAACTTAGATCAGGGTTTCTCAAGCTATTTTTGACTGCGGCCTGGTATAAGATTGTAAAATTTTCCCACAAAATGGACCTACCTTATGAAAAAAGTGACATTTATTTATAAAGCAAAAAAAAACAAGTAACTAGTGTTCTCTTTCATACTTCTACTATATGAAAGAGTACATTAGTTAGAGTATACTAACGACCACTATCGTCATTAGCTCTATTCAATTCTTTTTCAATGTAATTAGTCATATTAGGGGATAACACTATTGAAAAGAAGAAGAATTCACTTTACTCTGCATCCCCATCGAGAGACGAACCCGGGACCATTTGGTCAGTAGTCATGGACCATACCAAACTTGACCTATTGTAATCATTTAAAGATTTGTTTATTCCTTTTTTACAAATTGTTTGGTATTTTCGGTATTTGGCGTTCTTTGGTAATTCTGCGTTTCTGGGTATATATGTAGTATATGGGCGTATATGTATATGTAGGTATATGGGCGGGAGTCCCCTTTGTGAAATTACCTTACCAAATATGCACTTGCCGTGGCCTAGTTGAATGTTTCTGCGGCCCGGTGCCGGGTCGCGACCCACTCCTTAGGAAACGCTTTTTTAGACAACTGATCGGTTTCTCTAGCGATATAATTAATAAGACTCTCGCATTGTTCTCATTTTTATCAAATTATGAGTTTCACTCACCGGTACAACTTTGTCTTCTGCCGACGGGGCAGCACCGGCATTTACCGAAGACGCGAACATGACCGAATCATTCGAAGTAAACCGTCTGCTGTGATCTGTGGATTCTAACCTCAAAATTCCACATCAACCTTCCTTGGTGGCTGTGAGAGTAGCTGTTATTGTTAGGTGTTGTTCCTTGCAGTTAATATGGATATACAGAGTTTTTACAATTGTTTCAGTAAGTTATTTACTTTTATTTTATTATTTAATTTCGTGTAAATAAATATTTCAAACATGTACACGTAGTTCGTTGAATTATATTTATTTCACAAGAACTAGTATGAGTATTTGGAATAAAGATAATCGTTGTGATGGTCGTATATCTTCAATTTTAGTTGACTCTTCCGTGCTTTCTACTTCACGAATAGTACACCTCATTTTTATAAAGCACTTTTCTTTGAAGATAAGAAATCGTGAAATTGTTTATAGAAAACAATTTTTATTTTATTTTACCGAGCATCGTCTACTATGGTCATTAGCTCTATTCAATTCGTTTTCAATGTAATTAGTCATATTAGGAGATAGCACTATTGAAAAGAAGAATAATTCACTTTACTATGCATCCCTACCGAGAATCGAAACCGGGACCGCATGGACAGTGGCCATCGACTATACCACTAGGCCACTTGGCTAGAAGACAATTAATAATTAAAATGCTTATAAAAACCTAAATTATTCCAGCAAATAATTATTCTTAGAAATACTTGATGAAAAGCACAATCAAACCAAATTTCTTACTTGACGAACATTTGCATAATAACAAGACCGATTGCACCCACATTATCATCAAGCTTCTACAATCGCAGCTGCGAGTGTGATGGGAACCAGGGGAAGGATGAAGATTGCAGCATGCGAGCAGGACGATGAATTGCGGAAGGAACGTGTCGCTGGAACACGCCGAGTGCATAATTCATAATCGCGTAAGCGCAGGCATCTCCGCAATTCAAGCGCAAGGCTTGTTCACTGTTCGTTCCACTAGTCCAGTCCGCCTCGGCTAGTGAGTTATCAAGGCTTCACACCTACAGGGCTAAACGTTAAATACTCTTTGGACATAAATAATAATTTAAAGACTTTCAAACTTTGCAGTTTGCACTATCTATATCAATATCTTAGGCCATTAAAATTAAAGCAACATAATACATGTGCGTTATGACGCATGCGACTAAGTCGCAATGCAGTCTGTTACAAATGTAACACCCAGTTATTTTCGAATACGTATGGTTACAGAGAGTTGCAATGCGCAATGGAAACCCACATATAAATGAAATCAATGAAATATGTAAAATCTGGATAGCCCCAGGCACGAGATTCAGTTACCCAGGTGGAGAAATAGTGGTTGGCCAGGTATTGTACATAAATATACTTTCCTGATATTCCAGTTTTAGCCACTTTATTTTTTTGCCATTTATATTAGACTTTCCTCTACTATCTCCCGTTTAACTATCAATATAATGTTCGTTTCCTCTTCGATATCTCCATTATTTCTAACTTCTTACCTATATCCTTGACTTGATAATTCTTCCCCATTCATGTTTGAACTAAAATACGCTTTTCTTGGTAAGTAAAGTGGTGAATATATGCTGACAGTGTTAGAATTTGGGCGATTATATCGCAGAAACTAACAATCTGAGTTTAACGTTTCTTTTTTAATAAGTTATCATTAAATAAAATCCGTTAGCCGTAACGTATGACGAAAAAGACGAAGAACTCCCAAACGATAATCATCGGCGGCTGTTAGGTAAGCCACTGCAAAGGGGTGCAGCCGTAGTCGGCACTGGAAATATTTTGCGTCTTTTGGTGATCCGTGACTGTTGTGTGTCTTAATATTTTAATGTGTTTGTTGCCCTTGTTCCTTCAAAGTTCGGAGGCAGACTATGTTAATCTTTGAATTTAATACTTTCTTACTTTGAATCGTTCTTTTAGTACCTTCAAATCTTACTCATCAATACATTTACTTGTATTCCTATTCATCCATTTCTAATGATTTTATGTCTTTTAGTGATTTATTACGTTATCTTTAATTAGATTTTTCGAGGATTAGAACATTGTTACACTGTACGAGGATGAGGAAAATTACGGGAGTCTTTTCTGAGTTCCTTTTTTTCTACTTTGAAGATGTGTTTTCGGTAGGTGTGCACGTTTTTTTTTTGTTTTGTTTTTGATCATAACATTCTAATCAATATCGCTTATATATTGCCAGAGCATAATCACTGTAACTTCTTCTAATGGTATTATTTTTTACATTTATTCACACATGTGGCCAAACCACCTTCGGGTTTTTAGTTTCTTAAAACGCGTCTTTTTCGATTTTGTTCATGACTTTCGATTTGTCAACTCTTTTTTTATTTCTATGTATGGGTGAGGATAATTACTGGAGCCTATTCCTAATATCATTTTTATTATTTCTTTATAGTGTTGCACTATAGTTTACTTATTATGTGGTCTGTTCAAGAACTATTGCCAGAACTTTACTTCGCTGCTGGCGTAGGTCTAACCGGAGAAAATTGCCCATTGGAAGGGGACTCTCTACTTTTATATAGCGTCCTTAGCTCTATCCTGAGAAGGGTTGATACTTCTCGGCTCCGCCACGGAAGCATTTCTTCCCTTAACCCTTTTGTCTGGTATTCATTCCTTCTGTTTGGGAATTTTCCCCCCGAAGGAAACCACCGTCATCCATGCTTTTTTTTGCAGGACACCGTCCTGCCGTTCATTTGTTCGGACGTGGGTATTCCGCATTGTATAGCTTTCAGCATGTCCAGTCGCTGTGTGCTCCATGTAGGGCAAGAAGCCAGAGTAGGTTCGGCACGATCTGAAGCGGCCAAGGAGCAGTATCGACATGTGTCATATGGGCGCTTTCTAATACTTTTGAAATACACATCAAATACACCATGTCCCGACATCATTTGAGTGAGGTAGAAGTCGCAGGACCCGTGGGGTTCATGTAAACATGTACAAAGGTCCGGAATCCACCGCTTGAACTACTTTGATGTTGTACCTGTCTTCCAGCTGGACACTACATCTACTATTTCCGTGTTACTGCCCTTCTTCTATTCGTGGTAGCACTGATTTTATTGTTCCACTAAGAGATCCGCCGACGGAATTCCTGCTAGTGCCTCTGCTGTTTCCGTGGAGACAGGGCAGTATGCTTTGCTGGTACCTATTATGCACCCTCCGACTGCATTTCGTAGCTTAGTCCTGTTGGACTTCGCGTTAATTCCATGTTCTCAGGCGGGTGCAGCGTAAAGTAATTGGGACCAGCTTTGAAAGTAGCCTGGCCACATTTGCACACTCATTTGTCACTCTTGTTTCTTGGCATGCATTTGTTATATGTTTTGTACTACTTCGGTTAGCATCAATAATTTCGCCTAGGTATGTTATTTAGTATGTTATTATTATTGGGTATTTTGTGGTCCATGACCATTTGCAAGAACTTGACAATAAATAAATGGACGTTGATGATGAAAATCCCAATATAGATGAATAATAACTATAATTAGCTTTACTTCAGTTATGTGGTCAAAAGCACACTCGCATTTTTATAACTATGTAATTGGTTCCTAACCCATGCATAATTTCTTCTTTTCTTGATCTTCCCATTTCTTGCCAATTGCAATACTATGCCCGTCATTCAAATAAAGTAATTTGTATTGCCAATTTTTGTATATTCCTAAATGAAAAGAAGATTTACAAATCCCTTTGCTGGCAAATACGGTGTCGAGAAACTTTTTCCATCTTGCCTTATACTCAATAATATCCATATCGATTCCGAAATACATAGAGCTATGTAGTCCGGTTCCTGCTCCTGTTTCAATTCAAGAATCTCGTTTCCTAGCAACATGGCCTTTACAGCCAATTGTTATTAAGCGATATTTTGCGCTCGGTGCTCTAGCAAGCAGGAAACCAGCTACAACTTCCACCAAATACATCAGAGACCTGCTCCAAGCATAAGATTTACCTCCATTTCGTTTCAGTTTTATTTCTCTTTAGTTTATATTATCGGTCGTTATCCAAACGCCGCACACTGCACAGAGAGCAATAAAACAGTAGCACAATCTCACTGTGCACTGAATCTCCTTGCACTTCGCCTGCCAGCGAAGACTAACAACATGCTGCAGTAATATCTCAGTTTCCTCGTCTATGAAACTATTACGAAATTTGCGAAAAGGACTTATGAAACCTACAAAACTCTCAGCCAAAAAGTGTTCCAACTTTGCTACGATTTCGTCAGATTTGTCAGGCAAGCAGTTTTGCAAATAACTCACTGCGAAGGGCACGCGAACATAAAAGGAGAGTATTTCAGGATGCAACGCTGAGCCAGCAGGAAACTAATGACAGTCGTTTTATAAATGGGATATTCAATATTTGCCATCGCATTTTGCTCTGTTTTTTTATCTGCAATAAATATGGATCTAAGGCGGCGTATTCTTAGCAGCATGTTGGTATTAAAAAGTTTAGTGTGACAGGTTCTAAATTGCTGTAGGCTGAAACGTGGACCGGAAGTTTCCGCACAAATGGCAGAATAATTTTGCAATGGCTTGGCAAAATGTCGGCCTCCCAAGTCGGCGGACAATGTGTAGCGTGCGCCAGTATGTTTTGGTTGTTTTAGTCTTGGTTTATTAATGCACCATTTTCGCCGCAGAAAATGAGAAAATAGAAAGAAAAAAAACTGTGTATACCTACTTCACTTCTATTAGATTTATAATTTCTATAAAACCTTAAAGGTCCGTATATTAATGTTATTATAAACTTTTTTATGGTCGTTGGAAATTATAGTTATTAAGATTGCGTGTAATTTGTCCCGATTATCCTTAGAATTCACATATTGATGCAGATGTTGTCCTGAAAGCCCTGAAAATTGCTTAGATTTACTTTTTATGCCAGTCTGAACCTCCTGGAAATCCTGGGAATTGTTACGTTCTTCTCTATTATGCAATGCACGTAAATCGCCCACATGTTCTGCCATATCACGGTCGGAAATCCCACTAATGTGATTTCCATGTCACTAGTCATTCCGCGATAATTAAAATTACATAAATCCATTTCTACATAAATCCATTTCTACAACGGATCTATTTATGAATTCCTTCATAAATTATCAAATTTGACCAGTAAAATTTTACTAGGAAAGTGAACAATAAAACCGAAATATACTCAACCATTCCGTTTTTATTGTATATTAAAGTATAATTTATAGCACCATTAGTACCAGACTATGACACTTTCATTTGCGCGTGACGTATCGCATTTCTTCGACATTTTCACAATTTCAAGATAAATTAAAATGAGAATTTAAACAGCCAATAAAACGTTCCATTGATGGGAATTTACGTATTTTCGCTGAAAATTGAAAAATACGAAGCTTTTTTCCATGTTATTCCAGATTATTTTCAATAAACATTTCATCAAATATTTCATACTCCACGTTACAAATACAGAAATCTAATAATTTAATCGCAAGGTTTTCAGCTTTTCAAACTATGATAAAATCATTTTATAATTCAATATTTGAACACAAATTGTTCGCCAGGCAGCAATAACATATGGATTGCACATAAATTCATTAACATACAATAATTTTAAATAAAATTGAAAAAATATAATCTCAACAACGCAATGCGCCATCAACAAGTTATGACCTGTAATAAAATTCCTAATATCTCGCCCGATAAATAACATATTATTCATCTAAAGCTGGGGAAATTTAATTAAAACCAGAACATATACCAGCACCACGTTTATGTAATGGTAAAATAACGTACAAAGCTATTCAACCATGCTCATAACAAGACATTTGAAGCGTAAACACACCAAACGGCTATGCACGCGAAATAATTCGAAGTTTCGGCATTAATTAGATATTAGCGCTTATTGATCGCGGCTGCATATCGATTGCGTATATTCACGCATAGTGCCACTGTAATACGTGGTTTCAGTACACTGACCCGCACAGAAAATATTGATTTTTGATGCTACCTTACGGAGGTTTATTGTGAGTTAGGAGGACAACAGGTCAAGAATTTCACCGGCGCCTCCGCCAAGTGAGTGCGAATAGGTGGAATAGTAAAGGAAGCTCCCCATAAAAATAACTTAGAAAAATGTTTGAAAAGGTGATGTTAGGATTTTTATGTGATATGCCACAATAGCAAATCTAACTTTTATCAATTTCAACCCATAGATGAATAATTGATGAAGGACCTGTCAATCAGTGTGTTAATTTCTTAACTTTGTACGGTAACTTTGTAAAATCACTTTATTTGTAGGCACAAGAATATTATTATATAGTTATCGTAATATAGGTCGATACACTGCTTTGTAGATTCATACTTTTGTCCTTGTGGACATCTCTCCTTTGTTGAATATATACTTATTTAGTGCAAAGTATATTTTATTGGTCTTCTCTATCGTCATGTTGATGTCCCGTCCTTGCAATCCTTTATCGTCCAATTCCACTCCTAAATATTTGTAGCGCTCAACTTCTTCTAGTTCTGTGCTCCCTATCTTCACCTTCATTCTTTCATTTTCGTTTCTTCTCCCAATTGCCATTACTTTTATTTTCCGAATATTCATCTTCATTTCCTCTTTAATTCATTTTCTCTTTAAGTTTCTCTTTAATTCTTCCTGCCAGATGTTTACCTTGTCTTCCAATTCCTTCACGCTACCTGCCAATACTGCTACATCATCTGCAAACGCACATTTCCTGATTACTATACTTCTCATTTTGTTATATCCCAGCTTGAACTCCTTCGTCCTCTTTGCTACTTCCTCCATTATGTTATTCATAAATATAATGAAAAGTAAGGAGCTCAAACTTCCACCCTGCCTCACGCCTTGTTTCGTGATAAATTCAGTAGATTTCAGGTTTTTCGCTATTATTATATTTCTTGTTCTTCTGTAAATTATCCGGCTTGCTCTTATTAGTTTGTCTTCCACTCCCATTCTTCCCATTTTTTCCCATAACTTCTTCCTTGGTACTTTGTCGAATGCCTTTTCCATAACAACAAAAGCTACATATGAATCCACCTTGGGATTCAGCTAACTTGTCTTCCATTTGTTCCCTTATCCTCCTTTCCAGTATCTTTTTCCAGATAGCCTAGAAAGATGTATTGAAGAGAGACAACTAGCTTGGTGGGGACATATGGTTAGAATGAACAGCAACAATAAAACAAAGAGAGTATGCGAAGTGAGAACACAAGGAAAGAGACTCAGAGGTAGACCAAGGAAAACTTGGGAAAACAAAATAACTGAGTTAATTAAAAGAAAGTGTTGCCAAGAAAGAGAAGCAAGGATTAGAACGAAAAACAGAGCGGAATGGAAGAAATTTTATCAAACTGAAATGAAATAATGTAGAAAGAAATGTATAAAAGTATAAACCCACGTAAGGGCATTTTTTTTGATTTACCGAGCATCGACTGCTATGGTCATTAGCTCTTTTCAATTCTTGTTCAATGTAATTAGTCATATTAGAGGCTAATACTATTGATAAGAAGAAGAATTCACTTTACTATGCATCCCAAATACTATGCATTTCAAAGAAATTTGAAAAAAAATTATAATTATAAATAAATAAAAAGAGTATCCTATACTAATTGTAGTGACTTTAATGTCATTTGCTTGTTCGATCCTATTCCTTCTTGTTATTCACAGGATCAAGATTTTTTTCTGCTGATTTTCTTGACTCATATACATAAAGTACGCAAAAAACATAACATTACAATATATAAACAACCGAAATTCACCAGAGGAAATAGATCGATGGTTGCACGTTTCGCGCTTTCCTCCCCTTTAAAAAAATATATTCCATCAACCCGGATTTATTGACTTTTATGAATTTATATGACATGTTATTATTGTTATTGTAATGTGATGTTGTTTTTGTTGCTGATCCTTGTGTTGAATTGTTTATATATGGATTCTTGTTGTGTGTGAGTGTTTTGTTGTTTTGGGTTTATCTATTTTCAAGTGTATTAAGTGTTGTGGGTTGCGCATATTTGCGATTGTTGATTTTTAAGAGTGGTCGATTTTTCATAGTGTCGTTTGTATAGGCGTAGGCGTTAATGTGAATATTTATGAATCATAATTGTGAATAATGGGTGCCAACACGTGGGCTCCAACCCCGTCCGACTGCGTGGTAGGCCGAAGCGCTACCACGCACTTTAGCGCTTTATTAATAGATTTATGTTATGATGATACAATTCATGCATATTTTACGAGATGGGCCATTTAATCAAGTATATGATCGCATGCAACAATTTTTAGTGGTGGCTTTTCAAATCTAGTTATATTAATTTAATTTTAACCCTATTTTAAGGGATGAAGCCGGAGAAGGGAGACTAAGATACACATTTTCGCTTATTCACTGTTTTGTCTACTATCCAATGGTGCCGAATTTATAGCCATCCGTGTTGCGCAAAGTCTCTTTTTCCACCTCTTCTGTGATAATTTTGTTATGTTGCGTCGATACACTGTACCATACATCGCATAAACATACCAATCGCTTCAAAATTGATCAATAATTTATTTGCTGGAAAATTAGTTTATATGCTATTACTTTAGTTTAGATAAATGTTTATGGTCATTCATAAATATTTTGAGATTTTTTTTCAGTATGCATCGTTATCAACATGACAAAATTATCTTAGAAAAAGTCGAAAAAAGAGACTTTGCACAATTTGGAATTTGGCTATAAATTCGGTAATTCTAACTAGTAAACAAAACAGTGAAAATGCGTAAATGTGTATCACAGTCTACCTTCTCCGGCTTCATCCCTCAAAATAGGGTAAAGTTAAAGTCACATAACTAGATTGGAAAAGTCAATTCTAAAAATTATTACTGTTGCATCTCGTAAAATATGCATGAATTACAATTCATTAAATTGAATTAAATGAATTAAAATCATTATAGTATGAATTAATTAATAAACTAAATCAAATGGCTTTTACTTAGCGAATTTGTGAATTCAAGTCGCCCTGTCAGTAGCTTTAGCAGTTCGAGCATAGCTGGGCAGCCACTGTGCGGCGTTAAAAAGCGTCTGATGAACACTACGGTTTTTACACACAATGAAATTACAGGGTTATGGAAAAATAGAAACAGATATTCCGTTTCATTCAATAATGCCCTCTTAATTCAAGTTAATTCTCCCTGTACTGACCTAGTTTTTTTACAAATGAAATGAAAACATCCTTTTCATTCATTTATCAAATCTAGTTCTCACCATATACCTTTTCTTAAAAATATCACTACTACCCAATTCCTCGTAAACTACCCCATTCCTCGGATTTCACGAAGTTAGTCAGTTACCTGTATCAAACCCAACAGATAATAAAATTAACTTCAACCGGCCAGAAAGCTGGTTGAATCATCCCACATTCAAGCCGTCAATTAAAAAGTTATCACCCACCGAAACCAACCGGAAAGTTAGTTCCAGCACGAGAACATAATGAAAAATCAATACGAATGTGCACTTTGGTAACGACCGCCCAAAACAAGGCAACCGCGTAATTCCACCTGGATTATTAACATATGGGACTGCCGCCAATAATTGACAGACAACGCGGACACATCCTCACTTTTCACACCCAATCATTAATACTAAGTACCAATTAAGTACGTCCTTGTAGATAGATATACATCGAGTGCACCACCAGACATGCAAATAAATCGTGACGATTTATTATCGCCCCGTATCATTAAATATGCATTAATTTAATCAATAATGCAATTACTCGCACGCGCCCGAGTCGATTAGCGGGATTCTTTGACGAACAAATCCAATGCAAATGAGTGATTAATAGGCACATAGTCAAGCTGGCCAGTTTAATTCGATGCCTGTCTGGTCAAATCCATTTATGAGAAGAGAGCATCGTATCGCAAACTTTGTTATTAGCAAACTATGCGAGCAGTTTTGAAGCTTTGCTTCTACATCCAGCTAGGTAATAGAGTGAAAATTGTGTGATGCCTACCTGCAGCCAGTGGGCGAGTATCCGCAAGACGTTCGCCTCGGGTGGGGGCGGCGCTGTGCAGTTCTGCACGGCGTTGGCAAGGGTGTTCGCCGCCTCTCGCACCCCCGGCGGCGACGATGCGAACCCGTAGTCCGGCGAGTGCGCTGTTATCGAGCCGGTATTACCTACAAAAAAAAAACAAAGAAATTCGTATCATATCGCCAGCACACTCAACATTTGGCACACCATAAATACGCATAACGCATAAAAATATATAATACCAAAGCGCTGCTGTTGGAGGGTTACTTTTAATTAGTGCGCGTTTAATTAATTCCACCACGTTGCGGATGGCGCATTTGAATAAAGCATATTCCCCGGAGCAGATTAATTAATGTTGGTTATTTAGTTATGCCAAAAATGTTCCGCGTTGATTGGCAGGAATAAATTAATGTTGTTAATACCAACAATATAATTCATATAAATTAGTAATTAATACAATTCGCCATAAAGATAATAATGGAAATGATTGTTTAAAGGCAGCTAATTCTGTAATGTTTAAAATCATAATCAGATTTTTAATTTTAAATACAATTCGTCCAGATAATCTCTCTCTCTCTCGTGGTCTTTCTTCTCAATTTCTTTTAAATTTTCTCATTTTCTGCCTCTGGCAATTTTACTTTTTGGTGTGCCAGGCTAATTAAAGCAAGTTAAAAGACGAAAGCAGAAACCTCGCGTTTGCTGCATTTCTGGTTGCATTCAAACGCGCTTTTCGCAATTCAGGTCGCATGCGCTTTTTATTTTTAATTCATCCTCCCCTGCATACAGTTGCAGAGACGTTCCTCAAGTATTCTGCGCCATCTTAAAGTGGAGAGTTGCGCCCGCGGACTTGTTCCAACTTCACCAAAAACACTATCGCATTATAAAAAAGAAAAGAAACCCGACGAATAAAAGCAAGGCTGTACTATAAAGGAAATTTTCGTCGAGATGTGTTAAAAAGTATACGACGAAAATAAGATAATAAATATTAGTATCTTGTACAACGAGTATGGAATGGTATTCCTCCTCGCTCCATAAAATTATATTGTGTTTGACCTCTATCGATAGATAATTAAATGACTCATTCAAATTTGTTAAAATTAAA
>JAODAC010039170.1:0-12294 GCA_027575185.1 Mimaenictus wilsoni | reverse complement strand
TCAACACTCAACATACAACACACAACTACTACCACACAACAACTACTACAACAACAGAAACAACACAAATTGTAAACTTACAAATATATATGTATAAACACGGCGCAAAAACCTTAGGGTTGATAGCCATTAAAATTTATACATTATTTTTTTTGAAACGTCTTAATAAAAATAATAATCAAAGAAATGAATAAATATAGTAAAGAAAAAGAGTAAATAAAAGAATACATAAAGGAGTAAATAAAAATAGGACTATATCTAGTATTTTATTACATACCAACTGTTGAGTTGACAACAAATTTGCATATGGACGACTTGACACGCTGAAACTCACCTGAAAATGCCGAAGAAAAACGTTATAAATTCATAATAAGCTGGTATTAAATAATATATGTTGTAATAGGTATGTACATACATTTATAGATTTAAGGATTAAAGCAATTGTGTAAATCATAAAATTTTCAAAAATAAATTTGTCATTTAAGTTCCTAAGATTTCACATAGGTCCTATTCATTGTTCTGTAACGCACGTGGTACAAATAAATTTATTTCCCGCATAGGTTGTGAACCGAAAAGGGGTTCAACGAAGTAATAAAACATAAGTAAAAAAAGATCCGACCTGATTGCTGTCGACGTCGTAGTATACACGATGTGAAAAAGGTCCATGTGCGTTACAAATTTGTGCGCATCCCCCATCAAAAAGACGCATCCCTCTTCAGAAAGTAACCGTAAGTGTTCATATTTCATGTTTTCTGTTTTTACGAGTCTTCTTCGCCTCTTTCTCCCTACTCTATTTGATCAAGCTATAGTCAAGCTTTCAAAAAAGTGGAGGGGATGGAACTAGAACCTTTCAACGTACTCTACACTTCCCATTATCGTAAAATCAACGCAGACGCCGTGTGAACGTACGAAATATTCTTTTTGCACATGTTTACTATCCTTTTTAACATACTTATATTCATGATATTTAAATGAATTATAGACCAAAATATAGATTAACTCTTCTACGTCAGTGATTACTGACGTAGAAGAGTAGAAAAAATCAGACAAATTCCATAATTTCGGTTCATTGAAGAAGTTTTCTTTGAAGTTCCTGAAAGTGGAAGAATTTTAGCTTCCTTTAACAAATTTAAAATTTTGAAAAAAATATGTAAATATATTTATTTAAAAAATAAGTGAAGTCATTTTGTAGGGAATTTAATGGTCTTTAAAATGAGTCCAATCCCAGTTAAATTAAATGGGTGGAAATGTGTTAATCGTGTATACAAAATTAGTAAAAATGTAAAAACGTTTAAACTTTGGTAATTTTAAGAAGGTTCTTAGAACTTTATTGTGCTATAACTTTGTTATTATTTCAGCTATTAACTTGAAATTTTGCGAGAATTTTCGTAAACAGTTTAGCTATGATCTTTTCTCACTTCACCCACCTCCTTTAGACTCCTCCCTCTTTTTATCTCACATCAAAATTTTTTTCACTCTTCGTTCTCTACATGAGGAAACCACTGTTCATATTTCATGTTTTCTGCCTTTACGAGTCTTCTTCGCCTCTTTCTCCCTACTCTATTTGATCAAACTATAGTCAAGCTTTCACAAAAGTGGTGGGGGCGGAACTAGAACCTTTCAAAGTACTCTACACCTCCCATTATCGTAATATCGACGCAGACACCGCGTGAACGCACACAATATTACTTTCGTATGTGTTTATTATCATTTTTAACATACTTATAATGATTATATTTAAATGAATGATACACCAAATGATAGATTAACTCTTCTACGTCAGTAATCAGTAGAAAAAAATCAGACAAATACCATAATTTCGGTTCATTCAAGAAGTTTTCTTTGAAGTTCTGAAAGTGGAAGAATTTTAGCTTCCAGCTTCCTTTAACAACTTTAAAATTTTAAAAAAAATATGAAAAAATATTTATTAAAAAAACAAGTAAAGTCATATTATAGAGAATTTAATAGTCTATAAAATGAGCCATAGCCGAGCTAAATTAATTGGGTAGAATTTTGATAATCGCGAATACAAAATTGGAAAATGTATTTGTAAAAAAGTAAAAACCTTTAAACTTAGGTAATTTAAAGAATGTTTTTAGAACTTTAATGAGCTATAACTTTGTTATTATTTCAGGTATCAACTTGAAATATTCAGAGGATATTCTTAAATAGTTTAGCTATGAACTGTAATTATTTTCTACTTAAATTTTTTAAATTTACTATTAGAAATTTAAGATTTAAAATTTAAATAACTTGATACAATTCGTAAAATTACAATAACATTTACTATAATTTATAAAAACAAGTATAAGCTCATTAACATATTAATAGTTAAATTTAAGCAATATAGAACATAAACATAAATACCAGCACCTTGAATGAGTATATTTATCGCTGATAAAACAACAATAAACGCATAAATAAGTAAAGTATCTGCAAAGGAGTTCGTAAAATGCGGATGTCAATGAAAAATTGATTCTTTATTGTTTCGTGCCTGCACTGCGCGCTTCATAACACATAACTCATGCCCAACCTCCCAACTCTGCCCATTTTTTCTCACTCCACCCACCTCCTTTTCACTCCTCCCCGTTCCCAGCTCACATCAAATTTTCCCCAACTTCTACTCCTCTACTCGCTTTTCCTCAGGAATTTCCCAACATTTCCAACATTCATATCAATTTACAACCAGTCTGCGTCTGGCCCGAATGGTAAATTCGCCACAAAACGAAGTCGCCAACAACGAAAAACTAGCACGCTTTCAACATTTCGAAATTGTCGCTGCGTTTCGTTTGGGTTTCGTTACGCGATGTGTGTATCCTACCACCCTTTGGTCCTATTGATTATCACTAGTTTGAGCATATCACCGATAAATTACAAACAAACGAGGCGAGACACTCTCACGTGAACACGAGTGTTGGCGGGGTTGCGGAACAGGTGAAATGAAACCCCCTACGTTTGGCGGCGGCCAACCATGCGTGATACGAACGTGACGCATAGAGGCACATCCTACATGCAGCCCCCAACCACTCCCACGTTTAACTCCCTCCCCTTTAAACTCATCTAAGAAGGCGTAAATCACGACACGTTCAAGTTGAAAATGCCTAATTTGTATTAGCATTTCTATTTCTGTTTCTATTTGTAGTCTGGACAAATTGTGTGTACACGCTACTAGTGTTTTATGTTTGTTGGTTCCGGTCGTTTGAGATTTGTGCGAATGGTTGCATAGATATACTCGTACCCATCACACGAACGCAATGCGACGCAGTTACATTGTGTTTATCTGGTGTATCTTTATCTCTTTTGCATGTTTAAATAGGCGATTAATGAGTTTAAACATGCTACAAGATCGTATTTTACTGTTAAATATCTAGTAGCTTAGATGTTGCTCGAGTAGTTAACGATATAGAGGGTCGAAATAGCGTTTTTGGGCACGAGCTGATGAAAAGTGCACCAATGGCCGTTTACACTCACCGTACTTGTGTGTATTTTTGAAACAGTTCAATTTTAAACAGTTTCTATGCATTCTAATTTCTTGTTTCCTGTCTTTACTCTTCTTTTTCTTCTTCTCCTTTTTTGACTCTTTCTCCCTACTCTATTTAGTCAAACTATAGTCAAGCTTTCTAAAAAGTGGAGGGGATGGAACTAAAACCTTTCAAAGTACTCTACAAGACCCATTATTATAAAATCGACGTTAGCGCACGAAATCCCAATTTCGCGTTAGTTTATTATCATTTTTAACATACTTATAATGATGATATTTAAATGAATGATACACCAAATGATAGATTAACTCTACTACGTCAGTAGCCAGTAGAAAACATTAGAGAAATTTCAAAATTTACTGTTCATTAATGGAGTTTTCTTTGAAGTTTCTGAATGTGGAATAATTTTAGTTTTTTTAGCAACTTTAAAATTTTGAAAAAAATATGTAAATATATTTATTCAAAAAACAATTAATTTCATATTGTAGAGACTTTAATTGTCTATAAAATGAGTAAATGCCCAATTAAATTGATTAAGTGGAATTTTGTCAATCGTTTATGCAAAATTAGAAAACGTAATTAAAAAACGTAAAAAGTTTAAAGTTAGGAAATCTTAAGAATGTTTTTGTGAGTTTAATGAGCTATAACTTTGTTATTATTTCAGCTATTAACTTCAAATTTTGAGAGAATATTCTGAAATAGTTTAGCTATGACCTTTTCTCACTTGATCCACCTCCTTTTGACTCCTCCCCCTTTCTATCTCACATCAAAATTTTCTCAACTTCCTCTACATATTTTCCTGTTCATTGTTCATATTTCATATTTTCTGTTTTTATGAGACTTCTTCAACTCATTCCTCCTAAGTAAATGCCCAATTAAATTGATTAAGTGGAATTTTATCAATCGTGTATGCAAAACAAGAAAACGTAAAAAGCGTGCGTCAAAGCTGCCTTTCGATGCATATATTCGAAGTAAATAATTATCAATCTTGATTATTTTAATAATCGTTAGGTAATCGATTTAATAATATCAAATGTAATAAAAATGTAATAATCAATTTATAAAAAAATAACAAAAAGTGTAAGAAATTTTAGAAACATTGCGTTATCGGACTTTTCTTTTTCACCTCTTTCTCCCTATTCTATTAATGATGATTATTAATATGGTGAAGCTCTAAAAAGTGGAGTGGATGGTACTGGAACTTTCGAAAACACACTACTAGACTTTGAAAACTTCTATTTTAAGTGCAGCCAAGTCTATTCGATAATTTATTTTTTTTTTACTATAACTAATTGCAATATCCCGTTATCATATGTTTTTCGATAATCATGTATATAATAAATCATAATAATAATTTAAAATAATGTAACGTATATATAGATTTTCTAAAAATATCTCCAAATTTTCGTTTAGAAAAAAAAGATTAAATATAAATGAAAAGTCTTAAAAGTTTGCACCAAATAATAAACAAAACTAAACAACAAAGAAAACGAACGTCAATTAATATGTTTACTTCCGTGGAATATCCCTACATCCTTAATTATTCGTTAACGCGCTGAAATTTACTATTTTCTGTAACACGCGTTAATAATTTACCGTGTATTCCTTCGCTCTTCTTCCATTTTCTCCTCTTTCCTTTTTTTTAAACCTCTTTCCTTCTTGCACCCGCTTCCACCACCTGTTTTTCACCTTTATTCACTTACTCACTTCTTTCTTTTCGTTATCCTCTCTGTTACTACCCCCTGCTGGTATGTATCCTTGAATTTAATGTTTAATTCGCCGGCCAACTTGTTTGCAGACATTTACTGCATAACTATCGATTTCTGCACTTTCGAACATCCACACCCCAACATCCTCCGCTCCACCGCCTCCGACAAACTCTAATTTTAAACATGTCACTCAAACCCTCCCTCTTGGCCGTTCCCGCTTCCTCCACTGTCGGTCCACAAACTAATTCCAACGCCCTGCTGTGCCATATTCACTTACACTAATTCATAAATATTTACACACATTCACTCATATACACCTAGGCATACACACGTACACATATACACACATACACACGTACACATATACACACATACACACATACCCACATAAACACATACACACATACACACATACACACATACACACACATACACACATACACACATACACACATACACCCATACACACATACACACATACACACATACACACCCAGCCACATATACACACATGCACACATACACACCCAGACACATATACACACACACACATACCTGCAACCCAGGTGACAACAAATTTTAAGTCATTTTAAATTTGAATTTTAATCACTTTGCACCCTCACCACCCCCGCCGCCACGTCGTGTTTAATTTATTCCGATTTAACGCAAATACACCGGCAGCATGTATTTCTTGCTTCGCTTTATTGGCCGTTAGCGCCGGAGGGTTTTTTTTTTCGGTTGGCGCTCCGCTTTTGTTAGTTGTTGCTATTCGCTGTTTGTTTATTTACAATCGTATGTGTGGGTGTGTGTGTGTGTGTGTGTTTGTAACTGAGCGAACAGAGAAGTGGAAGTGGAGTATAATGCAAACACGTTTCGGTGTGGATAGTGGTGGACACAGGTGGTGGCGTGCAGTCAGTCTAAAAAAATAAAACATACACACACCAAAAGCAACGGCAACTGCAGCCGCAGCAGCGGTAGTGCAGGTTGCAGGTGGTGCGAAAGGATCTGCTATTTGGCGTTACTGTGCTTATTTGCACAAGTGTTACATGCACAAGGGCGTGCAGTCATTAGTTCTACGTTCTTTTTTTTTCTGTTCACGTTTAAATAAATATTTGTATTTAAATAGAATATCCATTATTTAATTGCTAGAAGTAAATATTGTAAATAGTCTGTTTGATAGGCAACCAATTATACTACTTCTACCACTTCCTTTCGATCCGGGAAAATATGTTGGCTCCAACCGGACTTGAATATAAAGTTTCACTCATTTTGTAGCAGTTATCTGGATATTGCGATATGATTCGGCAGATTTTTTCCAAATCATTTAAATACTATAAATCCGGTCGGACGCATTATATTTCCTCGTGTCGATTAAGTGTCCTTGTTGTTAAATTTCATAATAAAGTTCATCACGTTAATCTACGTCACAATTTATCAAATTCATTAATGCCTAGACCTTTCCATAAATATTTATACAGATTGTTCTTATATTGCAGGAAATATGATGACACCTACCGGATTAAATTCGGTGGTTGAAGAAACAAAAGTCTTTGCTGAAAACTTTAATGTTGGACTAGTGCTTTTTTGGCATATGTAACTTTCTTTTAAGCTGTATCCGGCCGGAGGCATTATATTTTAGACAATTGCGATTTTGTGATTTTCTGGATTTATATTATTTTTCATGTTGAAATATAACACGTATATAACATAATATCCAAGAACCACTGTTTGTCTCATGTATTAGCCTATTTCATAGCGGACCCGGTCGGAGGCATTATAATTTTCTTTCTTTAGCCAGTAATTTTTAAATGTTCTTCAATATTAATTAAATGCACTACTAATAATTTAGATAATTAGCAAAAGAATTTTAAGCAAAAACATTCAGTTTTTGCCCATCAAATCGCAATGAAAATGACAAAGAAAGTTCGCAAAGTGATCAGCCCGATCACTGAAAAGCTGCTCATTCAGTCGTACACATTCACAAAGTTCGGCCATCTGCGAGAAAGTCGCTTAAAGAGATTAAAGAACATTTACTAAGTAATTAAACAGTATGCGCAACTTTTTCCACTCGACCTGCCTAGACTGGCTCTGTTGGCTTCCTTCGGCTACTTCCAAATGAGCTGATCACATCTAGCAATCGATATTAATTGCTTTAATTGAACGGAAGCTGTGTGTCTAGACATTTCCTTGATATATTTCACATTTTTCTTTATTATTTCTGCCTTTTTTTTCTACTTATTTCGTTCTTTATCCTTGTATTTTCTTATTTATCCGTCTTTTTCTTTCCTTTATCTTTTCCCCTTTATTTTTCCCTTCTTTTCTCTTCATTCTTTCATTTTCTCTTTTTTATATCCTTGTTTTCATGTATTGTCTTTGTTTATTCTCTTTTTTACTTCATTTCCCTTTAATTTCCTCTTCTTTTTCCCTTCTTATTTCCACTTCTTTTCTTTCCTACCCATTTCCTTCCTTTGTTCCTAGTTATTTCCTTTTTGCTTCCTTCTTCTCTCTTTTATTATTTCCTCCTCCTTCCCGTATTTTTCGCCTTCGCTTAACCCAACATTTTCTCCTCCTTTCTTTCATTTTCTTTTCGTCAATTTTATACTCAAACGTTATGTTATTGTCGAGTTAATTAGCCGGAACAAACACATACAAATAAAACCACAAAATGCGGGAATATCAAGTTCTTCGTCGAGTGCTTTCGAGACAAAGAAGAATCCAATGAAGATCGCAATCCGCAGAACGTAGGGAAAACAAACACGTGCGCCACGGCAGTGAGACGCGCAGGAATTTCGACTCAACCAAAGTGAGTTTTCGCCAGTGGCACGAAAGAACAACCTACAGTAACAGCAGCAACAGTAACAGCAGGATGAGGAGTGGTACTGTGGTAATGTGGGCGTGCAAAGGGTACGTTTAACTTCCGTAATTTAAGTTATGTCGCGCCCTGCAGACCTGCGATATGCTGGCTGCTTAATGGTTTGTGAATTTGCAAATTTTCCGAATATGCTGCGTTTTGTGCGGTGCCAAAACGATAAAAAGGTAGAGTGCGACAGAGAGTGTGTGTGTGTGTGAGAGAGATAGAGAGAGTGAGAGGGGAGAGAGAGAGAGAGAGAGAGAGGTAGAGAGAGAGAGAGAGAAAGCCTGATGCAGAGAAGATAGTGTGCTTGTGAAGGCAATAGAAGGCATTTTAAAATACTATTTAAACAGCTATTCGTAGATATAACACATTCTTTTACTCATTGAACACCTGGAATATAAAATTATCTAGGTTCCAATGTTAAAACTAATAGAAAATTTTGGTTATTTCCACCGAAAATTACGTTTTTGTTCTCGTAACTCTGCATTGACAAAAATAAACAAGTTTTGTTTTCGTCGTTTTAGGCCCTAATTTTGATTTCTTTTGCATTTTTACTCAATGAGCACATAGAATATTAAATTACCTGTGTTCCAATATTAAAACTAATAGAAAATATTGGTTATTTTCCCGGAAATTAGGCATTTGTTGTTTTAACACAACAATCACAAATGTAAACAAGTTTTGTTTTTGTCTTTTTAGAGCCTAATTATGAATTTTTTGACATTCTTACTCTATGGGCACCTGGACTCTTAAATTATCTAGGGATCGACATTATAATTTGTAGAAAATATTAATTATTTCTGTCGAAAACTACGTTTTTCTTCTCATAACATTGGATTGACAAGAATATCCAAGTTTTGTTTTCGCATTTTTAAGGGCCTAATTTAAAATTTTTTGATATTCTTACTCCATGGGCACCTGGACTATTAAATTATCTAGGGTTCGACATTACAAATTGTTGAAAATATTAATTAATTCTGCCGAAAATTACGTTTTTTTTCTCATAACATTGGATTGACAAGAATAAACAAATTTTGTTTTCGCATTTTTAAGGACCTAATTTTAAATTGTTTGACTTTCTTACTCTATGAGCACCTGGACTCTTAAATTATCTAGGGTTCGACATTATAATTTGTTGAAATTATTAATTATTTCTGCCGAAAATTACGTTTTTCTTCTCATAACATTGGATTGACAAGAATAAACAAGTTTTGTTTTCGTCTTTTTAGAGCCCAATTTTGATTTTTTTGGTATTTTTACTCAATGAGGACCTCGAATATTAAATTATCTGGGTTCCAATATTAAAACTCATAGAAAATGTTGGTTATTTCCTTCGGAAATTACGTTTTTGTTCTCGTAACTCCACATTCACAAGAATAAACAAGTTTTATTTTCGCATTTTTAAGAGCCTAATTTTAAATTTTTTGATATTCTTACTCTATGAGCACCTGGACTATTAAATTATCTAGGATTCGACATTATAAATTGTTGAAAATATTAATTAATTCTGCCGAAAATTACGTTTTTCTTCCCATAACATTGGATTGACAAGAATAAACAAGTTTCTTTTCGTTTTTTTTTTTGCGTAACTTTGAATTTCTTGGCATTTTTACTCAAGGAGCACATGGGATATTAAATTAGTTAATTTCCTATATTACAACTTATAGAAAATGTTGGTTAATTACGCCGGTAATTACGTTTTTATTTCGGTGTGTTTAGGAAAATCCTCCGTCGAATATAGAAAAATACACAAGTAGACAAAACATATTCAAAATGAAAAGAAAACAAATAGATGCAATATAGACCATACCAAACAATCATAAACTGTTTTTTATGCCGACATGCAACTATTTATCATAATCACAGACTTAAGCATTCATTTTCATTACAATCTCTGGCATAATCATCGAAAACTTTACGTTTTAACGTCGCCTTCGCCTTGGCGAAAACATTTAAATGTCTTTCGAAATAGAATTAAATTGTGCGCGCGGTTTTTGTCTCGGCAGATGAATCACAAACGCCGTCGCGGTGGGTTTTAGGACAAACATTATGACATCTGGAAAGAAGCGCTGTCGCAGTCGTTGGCGATAAAAGGGGCACAAGCCAAAGCCCAAGCACCAGCGTTGGTGTTCGTTTGAGCGACATGAAATGCGCACTCGCAACACGCTCAAGACGGGTTGGTAAGGATGAGACAGACAGGTTGCATCCATTCTGCTGCAGTGCAGTGCGCGCCCTCCCACCCCTCCCTGCCCGCGCCTCGCAATCCCAACGAAACGCCAAGATAATGCAATTCATTATGTTTGAATGCGAGCGTATTCCCACAATTTCCAGGCCGAGATTGCAGGCGAGGAGCAAAAAGCCAAACTGTACGCAGCACAACAGACTGGGAAAGAGATGGGAAAATGTGTGGCGAAACAGGTACAACTTACAACAAACAAAACTCATAAAGACAAAGGTGAATACCGGAAGGTTTTTGGAAGGCTAATAACGACGTGAAAACATATGAACAATTGAAGTTAAGGTTGTTATCAAACAGAAAACATGGTTAGATTGTTAATTAAAACATAGGAATACATTTGCTGGAGTTCAATAGTGGAGAAAATTTTCGGAAATTTATAAAGATTGTCTGAGAACGTGTATAAATTCACTATAAATGTATTTATAAAGCTTTCGTAGGAAAGAGGACTAGAAGATGGGCTAGAGGCCTGGAAATTTTTAAAATTCGGCCTTAATTTCGGCCTTAAATTCGGCATTAATACCTGTCAATGCAGAGAACAAAAATTCAATTTCCTAAGTAAATAATTAACAATTTCTATTAGATTTAATACTGGCACCTACATAGTTTAATGTTACAGGTGCTCATTATATAAAAATACCAAAAACTTCAAAATTAGACCGTGAAAAAAAAAAACTTGTTTATGCTAGAAAATTCAGTGTTAAGGAGACAAACACTCAATTTCTGGCGAAAATATATAACATTTTCTATTAATTTCAATACTGGAGCCCAGGTATTTTTAATCTAACAGTGCTGAATGAATAAAACGTTCAAAATATTTAAAATTTGGACACAAAAAAATAAAAAACAAAACTTGTTTATACTAGTAAATTCAGTCTTAAGGGGGCAAACACTCAATTTCTGACGTAAATATACAACATTTTCTATTAATTTCAATACTGAAGCCCAGGTATTTTTAATCTAACAGTGCTGAATGAATAAAACGTTCGAAATATTTAAAATTTGGGCCTTAAAAAACAAAAACAAAACTTGTTTATACTAGTAAATTTAGTGTTAAGGGGACAAACACTCAATATCCGTCGTAAATATACAACATTTTCTATTAATTTCAATACTGGACCTCAGGTATTTTTAATCTAACAGTGCTGAATGAATAAAACGTTCAAAATATTTAAAATTTAGGCCTAAAAAGATATAAACAAAACTTGTTTATTGATATCAATGTAGAAATAAGAAGCTAAAATCCATTTTTTTGGCGTAAATAATCAATACTTGTTTATACTTGTCAATTGCAGTATTCAGAGATAAAAAAAACTCAAATTTGGTAGTGGAACATAGAAAATTTAGTGTTACTAGTGTTCATTGAATAAAAATATCAAATAAATCAAATTAAGGTATTAAAGAGACAAAAACAAATCTTCAACAATCGGCACAACTCAGAAAATCAGCAAATAAATTGACAATAGACCACAATAAACAATTCATTCGTCTTTTCAACACAACAATTTTCGAACAAGCAGGAAAACTTTGCAACTTCCATTTCGTTATGCATCGTATGGTTGCATGCATAGATTCATCTCCACTGGGACAATTAGTTATATATGTTAGTCTATACACGTTCACGTATGCGTACATATACGATAGTTAACACATTTCCCTGTATACCACCTTTACGCTTCGGCAACTTTGCCCCCGACGTTCCATCGCCGCGGCACAACGGAATCACCGTGGGATTCACAAGTTTATGTTTCAAACCGCGATTTTCCGCCAACGAGTTTAGTTTGCCAACTTTGCGCCGCACAATACAGACGCCAAACTCAGCCCAACGGAAAATATCAATGCGAATATGATTATTATGCGATCGTTACTGATCGTTACTGAAAGAGAGAAGTAGATGTTTCGGGAGTAAAAATGTGACTAAACTTTATTTGACAATATTCTTACGAACTAACTGCCCTTCTTCCCACCTCCGCCTACATCTCTAAGCGGGAGAAGGCCGATAACACCCTCTAA
>JAODAC010039159.1:0-12296 GCA_027575185.1 Mimaenictus wilsoni | reverse complement strand
TAATATCATATTAATTTATCCTTGACTTGACGATAAAGTTAATATGCATATAAAAACATGCACTTTGATTGGTATGGTGTGAAACCTCTCAAATTTGCAACTGTTTTTTTTATATTTCTCTTATCGCGCATATTTATTGAGATAACAAAAACATGGTAATTTAAAAAGTGCATTGTTAAAGTTTTATATTGTTAATCATTATGAATTAAATCAGGCAGGAAATGTTATGTAGTATAATGCTGATGTAAAATAATGAATAGTATGAAAATGCACGTTATCGTCGGCAAAAAAAATTATTTCGCTGGCATATTTTAACCGGGAATTCTAGGTATTGCTTTGGATGGGACTGGAAGGAATTTGCAATTATTGCAAAAGTTTTGACTTGTTTTTATAGAAATGTCATAGCCATATTTTATATTTATGATAGTATTAGCTGACGAACTTCGCATCGTTGAAGGTAGAGGTTTCCAAACTTTTTATAGCTGCACCTATTGACTAAAACCGTACTGTTTTAGTCAACTTTTTTGGCTGGCCCCATGTTTTAAAAATATTTCGGTCCTTCGAATTTTCACGATAGTGCAATGTAACAACAATACTAGGCGCGACCAATTTCAGCTTTTCCGGACAGTAATCGGCTTAAATCAAGCTTGTAGATTTTCCTCCACTTTTGAATATATTCCAAGTATATCGATATCGGCATATATCAATATATTGACGGAAAAATAGTAGTAGTAGGACCTTTATTGGCATTCGTCTTTTACACCATTTTACATTTTGCCGCCAAATAGTCTTCATAAAATAAATAAATAAACAAAAATATAATCTATAACAATAAGGCAGAATAAAGTAAATTAAGCACAATTAAGTACAAATTAAGCACAATTAAGCACATGCAACTATCATGCTTTTCGAAAATACTCAGTTTTTCGGAATTTCTACATATGCTTCGCCTCCGTGGCATTTCATCCCACCCTCCCTACTTGGTCATCCCTCTCCTCCGTTTCCATTTCTCCTTCACAATTTGCCTCAGTATTGTGACACTCTCCCCTCCCTCTCTCAACCACTCCCTTACCTTCCCCCTCTTACATCCCAAACCATTCAGCCTTTCGCAGACACACAGATGCTCCCAGATATCCATCCCACCTCGACATAACACACATTCCATATATTCGCTCCCCATCCACACCTTTCTTCCTTGCTCCTCACTCCCACACCTTACCCTGGCCATAACCCATTTGTCGACGGCGCTCCTTCTTTGCTTGGTGATATACTTTGGCTTCTGCCCGATGACGACCTGTATTAGCCTATACGCGGGGTTATACGAGCTGTTACATATGTTCTGCTGGCGCACCTGTTCTTCCACATCTCGACCCCTTTCGCGCACCATCCGTTCCAACAGTCCCCCTTGCCGCAATATTTCCTCTACCGCTAATTCTGACAAACCCACATGTTCATACTCCTTCCTTCTGTCCACCCTCCACCCACTCACCCTTCTACTAGTACACCATTCCCGTATATCCTGCACCAATCTTCCGCTTTCCATTCTACTCACTCTCTCCTCAAACCTTACAACCCTGCTAACCCACTCCCATTTAACCGGAAATGTATTCGTTGTTAATTTAGAAAGCTTTCTGCCAATTTGTTATAAGCACTTGAGGCAGGAGAAAATTCGGAACAGTACATATTATCCTGGATATCAGGCGATGCAGGAAGTAGAGAGGAGATTGGATTACATGGACTCCTAAGGAAAACGGTTGGCGAAAAAAGATGTGGATCAGAGGAGAGAGGGA
Organism: Mimaenictus wilsoni; assembly: GCA_027575185.1. Lineage (NCBI taxonomy): Eukaryota > Metazoa > Arthropoda > Insecta > Coleoptera > Staphylinidae > Mimaenictus > Mimaenictus wilsoni. The sequence continues at coordinate 10,506 of JAODAC010039159.1, read as the reverse complement.
GAAGAGTGTGGATAGGAGAGAGAGGTACAGAAAGCCAACACTTTCTGTATCTCTCTCTCTGCGGAGTAGGATATGATACGTGGAAGCACCTAGCGTGGGATGGTGTGGGAGTGAATATGGTTTGGACAGAAGGTTTGTGGAGGAGTGAATTGGCTAAAGGTGGGGGTGGGGAAAACTTTAAAATTTAAAATGCATACCCCGCATAAAATTTAGCCCGATTTTTCCATTAGAAAATAAATTCGTGAAATTGATTTTTATCGCTTACAGCGGGAAGTACGAAAAACATGTTTCCAACAAATCTTACACTCTTATACGTTTAATTTGTATCTACATTCAAAAATAGGGGTACCCTTTAAAATTTCAAAGTTACTGAATATATCATTTTCTCCAATGGATCGGTTACTATGTGATTACCTACAATTTTTTGTTGAGGGTTTATTTCTCGAGATATTTGAAGTTTTCACGTTAAAAAAAACTCACCCGGTATAATCCCCAATTTACAAATAGTATAGTTTCCTGCACTTATTATACAGAATAATTTGATACTTCACCTATAGATGGCACTACATGTACCAATAACAATAGTCTTAAAAACAAATTTTTTCAGCAATTCATAGTTACATTTTATCATTATAACATTATGCTATTTGTGTAAATATACGGAATCTCAACAAATTGATAGAGGTGTTCTCATGTTATCACGAATAATGTGTTTTTACAGTGACAATTCTAGATAAAATTCTTGAAGTGTGCTGCAAAGTATGCTTTCCATGCATTTTATGGCATTTACGCATGAATTGCAGTTTACTACATTGTTGACCCAATTCTCTGAAAAGCATTCGAAGCTTTTTCACAGATTTATGTCAACTATTTTGCCAGAAAAATACCATCGCAAACTTTTCAAAAGAAAAACTGTAATTGAAAACTGTAAAACTTGTTTACTTAATCTCTCAGATACGGTGCTTATTTGTTTAAACATTATGCAGTATGCTTGTGCTGCTAAAATTGACCGTTATGTGATCATCTTTTTATTCATTGCAAGTTTAATATAAACTTTATACACTTTAATACGAGTTTGTAACGATTTAGTAAATATTTAAATCACGCTTAAGTAAATCTTGTGCTGCTCATTTGAATATGGTCATGGTTAATGCATTTAATTGCAGGGTTTTATGACTGATTAAATTATAAAACGTGATATTATGTTATAACTCATTTTGGATTATTTTTGACGAGCTGAAATAAATTAATCTGCTCATGATAAGGAAGATTAATGAGGATAACAGTTTTGGGATGTTAAAAATACGTATTAATACAGTGGTTTCCAAAATGTTTGTAGGCGCACCCCAAATAGAGGGGCGCACCCTTTTTTTCTGCCCTTTCAATTTTCGCGATAATATAATGTGACAATTTCAACAAATATCTTAATAAAGACCCCACCTAATAAATCATGTGGGGGACCACGTGCTCATTGACAGTAATATCCCAGGGACCCCTTCATTCCACTAATATGCCATTTTACCCATACGCCAGCATCACACAAGTTGGCAAACACTGCATCAATATGTAAAATCATTTTATTATCTAATTAAGTGCGTCCAAGGATTAAGGATAGGTGTAACCCGGCTTGTAATATTTACATAATTAAATTACGTGCAAATCGCGTGCGTGCGCGCAATGTTATTTAAATTTTCCTTGAAATTATGTCATTTGTGCTATTTTTACTCTTCTGTAAACAAATTAACATGTTTTTCCTTTTGTTACAGGTGAGTAAACAACAATTACCTGCAGATATTATCCGCACATCCGTAAAAAATGGTAAAGTATTCAGAAAAAGGTGAGAATTGTTCCTTAGCACAACATACGCAACTTAATATTCTGGTATCAAACGAGTCAAGCCATGAAGAATTTAAAAATATTCTCAAGATTCTCATAAAATCTTATACAATATTGGATTAAGTGATTAAAATATTGACTTACATTGCTTAGGGATTACCGATAAAAGTTATCAATGAAAGTTCACATACGTAACACGCAAATCCCTCGGGATTAGCGGTGTTTGTTGGGTTAATTGATAAATATAGCAAATGTTGATATTTGAACTCTAACATGCATTTTTAGATTGTGCAGGAGAATTTATTGCTGGTTTTTTTTTTGGTTTATTTATTAAATTGCAGTCTGGGCGTACCAAAACTGTAAACATGAAATGATTGATTATAATAGTATGACTACTTCTTCGCAGATGGCGCTACCAGTTGCAATTTAAATATTTAGTATCTCTCTGATTAGATCTTACATCATAAGAATAGAAGAATGGTTTCACAGTAAAATCGTGCCTGTCAATTACAAACAATTGGCTCTAAATCACTATTTTGCTGGTGGGTGTCACGATGTTTAACTTTTAAATTGGTGGAATGTTTGCCAATTGCTGATAAATGACTGCGTTTGCCGTTTTATCTGCGTCATTATTGGTCAATTTGTTCGTTCTTTGCATTATTAAACATTTTAGATTACAGGTTCCCAACATTCTTTCAGTTTTCTCTTTCTTAATTTGAGAATTTAAGTGTAACAATTAGCATCTATACTCTAAGAAGGTATAACACAAGTTCTTATCTGTATGTTGATTATTCGTGCCGTTAATTCTTGCTTTTTTTCGTTTGTTCGGCCCCGTAGTCCTTTCCTGTACAGATAACATGACCTAGTAACAGGGATTTATGGAAGGCATTTTTGTCTAACGCAGTGTTTCCCAAAGTGTGGGGCGCGACCCAATTCCGAGCCGTGGAATAAATCAGCCTAGTCGATTCAGCTTGAAAATATCTTCAAACTCCTGGGACTGTTTTGCCTCTGATTACTTAGAACCAATATTATAACTCATGAGTTATAGACTCAAGTTGAGTCTAATAACGAATGTTGTCACTGACAAAAAAAAGACTTGAAATTACTTCTTCTAAAATTTCACTTATTTATAATTACCTTCCTTCAATATGTACAAAGCATAATCATTCGAATCAGAATGAAATTTGCGACAGTTTCCTGCAACAGTTTTTTTTTTTTTTGATAACAAGTTTAGAAATCATATAACATGATTGATGATCATTGAAGTTAATTCTAATAACGTCAACATTGTAGATCTCAAAAATTAATTGTCTTAAACATTCCATTTTTATTCACATTTCCCTTATTTGTAGAAGTATAAATCATGCTCCAATAGATTCAGCGTGCAAATTGCTTTAAACTCATGGGACAGTGTTTCATTTGATTGCTTGGAATCGATGTTAGAAGTCATAAAAGTTCAGTGTAATAACGGCGGCATTTTCGCTGTTAGAAAAATGACTTGTAATGACTTTTTCTAAAGATGACATTTTTATTTACATTTGCCATATTTTATTTATTCATATCCAATTATAATATTGTATTTTAACCGATAAGAAAATAACTATTGTACAGAATTATTCTGAATTGTATATCGACTCGACTTTTGGCCTCTCATTTCTTACCAACCTCAATATGATTCTCTCATTATGCTTTCTTATAAGGAATGTTGCTGACGCGCGACTTACTTCTTCAAGTCACTCTCATTGTGTGGGTCAAAATAGCGCGAATGAATGTAAGTCATGTGCGCACAGATGTAAAAGTCAAGTGTGCAATCACAATGGATTTAGTCACCAACCAGAAAGGCTGCAACATCATAATCAGCAATTATCGAAGGCAACTTTTACGTAAACACACCGCAGCGGCGTTTACGAATGATTGCGCGCGTCGTATTCCTCGGCGTGCCGACGTTATGTGGCCGGCCGGCTTCGACATCGCGCCTAGCTGAGTAGCGCGCGCGCGCGCATGCGCACACGCGAAACACCTGAGCACGCCGACCGTGCGCAGCCGTGGCGCGCTCAACTGGTCGGGCACGTCGCCGTCGTCGTCGCTGCTGCTGCCGTGAAAAACATGTTTCGTCGGCGGTTTGCGGCGAGACGCGGCTAGAGAAAACGGCATCGGCATAGTTTCCGCACGGCCATCGGCGCTTCGACGACGTCCTACGCCTTCTCTCTACGCTCGCGAACCCGCGCGCACGGGGTTCCCTCTATGCATATGGCGAACGGCGAAAATCGCGCACCTCGCTGGCGATGCGATGATTTTCGGGACTGCACCACCACGTTCGGGCCGGTGTGCGAAACATGTAAATAACTCGAAAACCTGCGCATGGCTCAACCTCACCGCGAGTGTGGCATACCTATATACCTGTGTGTGTATCTTCTTTAACGTATATGTGTGTGTCAGTGCAGTGTGTTTGTGTTAATGTGTGTGTGAATAGTGACTTAAGTCAAGTGTGTAAAGTGAGCGTGCGTAAAACTACTGCGATAAGGAGTTCATACAAACTACGTTTACGAATGTAAATCGGTGTAACAGCGCGTAGAAAGGTATATCGAAAATTAGCACAAATTGTATTTGTAAATTTGAAGGTATCAGTGGTTTCGTTCATTTTTGGCACTTTTTAATTGGCCTGTAATTGTCATTCAGCGATGCACCCGGTGGATGATGTGGCTGACGACTAAAAATACCAATTGCGATGTGACTTAAGTCTGCCGCCACACAACGTGCAGACATGGAGCAAAAAACAAGAGGATTCACGGTCAATTTTAACAGTGCTTAAGCCTCCACAGCGTTATACTTTGCTCATGTGGCTTAAAATTATGATCCGGTTAATTTGTGACTTAATACTGGTTTTACCAAACCGATAAACGCATTTATTGATAGGAATATCCTCTGATAACGCGCTTCCTTCGTGGTTTTATTTTGCTGAATTCCATTTGATTGTATTTTTAAAACTGGGCTAAATTCTTCAATTATCCTGATTTTCTCTGAACGTATGCAATGCAATGTGTGCATTGCCGGAATGAGGATGGAAAGTAGTATCTATTTTTACAATATACATGTGCTCAACTCTCGATTTATCTCAAAAATCGTGCAATTCGGCAACGACAAGGCGCGAACTGTAGAAATAACTTAACTTCCTGATTGTTCATCCTATTTATTTTTATACGAGCAACACATGTGTTAAGTACGTTTTTTATGTCTTCATCGGCGGTTTGAAAAAAAAAATCCCATGAAATTTTCGTGAATTAATTAAATTTTAATGAATTTTATTATTTTCCACGCCATTAAGTATGTACAGATTGTAAATGTGTGTATGTTTTGATTGTATTTTGTGTCGGTGGATTAGAGCCGCTGTTTTCTGGTCTAATTGTCGAATTAATTGGGTTAGACGCATACGTACGGTGTGCGTGAGTGTGGCGTGTAATTAATTTGCTGTGAAACGCGTACAAACAATGCGAGATTGTTCCTTATTGTGCATTAACGTGTCGACATTTTCATGAATTTGTCGATTGAATTGTTCGTACGTGAGTGCTAACCGAATTATGGTCCTTTTAATAAATTTTTGCTGATATGCACGAACAGTTTGGCTATAAAATGGTCTGGCTATAAAATTGTCTATGAATATTTTAAAAATTTTATTACTTGGGCAATAAAAACAATCCTAAGAGTGAAGCCTCATTTACCTGGTCACATATTCAAGATTTTCAGGCTTTTTTTTCCATACATAGCCAGCAAGATGCTGGATGATATTCATCATAAAAACATTTAAAGCATCTTTCATAATACTACCTCCATTTTATCCCATTTACGACAATGTTGGTCCTCCTCACATCTCTATTCCTTTGCTTCACTCCTCGTTCTACGATATCCTTCTTAAAACCCCTCTCCAGCATTGACTGTCTTTTCTCTTCCAAGACTTCTTCACCTCTTCTACTGGGCTTATCTTTTTCCCATACAATTCTTCCTTATTCTTTTCCTATTCATCCTCCCCACTTCTTGTTTCTCCATTTCCAGCTTCCTTCTATCATCGCATATTATTTCCTGTTCCTTCTATAACCCCACCATTTCAATTCCTATCAACCTTCTCATTATTTTCCTCCCTTTTCTGTCTCACCACCTGTCTCATGGGTGGCCTTCACCGCATCATACACTGTTCATTAAGTTTTAGGATTATTTCCAAAAAAATCGATTTAAGACTCGATAGATTCCCTTAGATATCTCAGCACAATAGTATTTTTAACCTGCATATACTTACAGGTTTAGAATAATAGTGTCTGTTGTCTGATTGCGAAATACAACCTGTTTACCTGTTCATTGACATATGACTAGACGAAACACCATGATACTAGGCTAATCTCTAAACAATTTCTACGTTTATTATGTATAAATCGTACCTACCTACCTGCTAAAATCAGAATTACCTAAGCAAAACTGAATATTTAGGTAAATTTCGAGTTACCAAACGTCTAGACCAGGTCTGGTTAACGACAGGTTTCTACAGATTTCTCTCAGTTAATTACAATTAGATACGTCACATCGGCAGTATTAAGTTAATCATAAAGTTAGAGATAGTATTACTAAGTTAATAACTTACACGAAAATGGTAAATTCCAAATTTGAGAAACGTTTTCAACGCTTGCTATCGCACTTACTTCGCGTTGTTTATTTATGTTTCTCTTTAAATTTCCATTTTGAGATACACGTCAGGCACTTATATGTTTTTGATGACATAAGGCCATCGGTATTGCAGGTGGCAAGGAAACGGTAATTAATAATTAACATCTTCGCTTTTCTCTCTCTCTCTCTCTCTCTGTCTCGCGTAATAGATATTTATGTTCATTTAAGGTTTTTTCGATATACGATCTTAGGTCACACCTGACTTGCTAAGAAATACGTTAGGTAACGGCGTTTCTCATGGAAATTTATTAATTATATATGCTAATTACTTTTAATTTAAATATTTGTAAATACTTTTGCACGTAACGCAAAATTTATGTTAAGTTTTCAGCGAGGTGTATAAGAAATTTGCGTGTAGACTGTGATTAGTATAATTCTGTTGGTTCGGGATCTTGCCTCAATGTACGACCACTTCACGACATTATTATATATATGTCGTTATGTATATATTATATATATGTGTCGTCTATTGGTCTAAAACTTCGAAAAGTTGTTGTTAATTGGTCACTGGTTTGTTAAAGATATTTACAACTATATTGTGATCGTATATTTTTGTCGTTTCTGGGTCTTCTCCTACTGCTTCACTATAGGCCTATATTTGGTAACTCTATTTCTCATTGAAATTTATTTATTATATATCTTAATTATTAAACATTTTAATATTCCCAACATTACCAAGTTCACACAAACTTAACTTTTCTTTAGTTTTTCATTGATTTGCTAAAGCAATGTAAGAATAGTGTGATTAGTATATTTCTGTCGATTCTAGACCTTCCCCCCACTATTTTACTATTCGACAGTGTCGTTTAGTGGTAGTGATGATTGGAGAAAAGACCGAATCTGTTGAAATGTCCTGCTGCCATGCAACTTTGCTTGCCAATGAGAACTGCATTGTTATATTTTAATAAGTTAAATTTGATATAAGATTTGGTAACGTAGTTTCTCATTGACATTTATCCATTACATGTGTTAAATATTTAAAATTAAATTATTCCTACCATTGACAAGCTACGCAAAGTTACATTTTCGTTAGTTTTTCACTGATTTGCTCAAAATATACAAGTAGACTGTCTTTAGTATATTTCTGCCGATTCTAGACCTTCTCCCACTATTTTACGATTCGATTTGTCGTTTAGTGATAGATTTAGTGATGATTGGAGAAAAGACCGAATCTGCTGAAATGTCCTGCTGCCATGCAACTTTGCTTGCCAATGACTAGTGCATTGTTATATTTTAATAAGTTAAATTTGGTGTAAGATTTGGTAACGTAGTTTCTCATTGACATTTATCCATTACATATGTTAAATATTTAAAATTAAATTATTCCTAGCATTGACAAGCTACGCAAAGTTACATTTTCGTTAGTTTTTCACTGATTTGCTCAAAATATACAAGCAGACTGTCTTTAGCATATTTCTGCCGATTCTAGACCTTCCCCCACTATTTTACTATTCGACAGTGTCGTCTAGTGGTGCTGATGGTTGTAGAAAAGACCGAATCTGCTGAAATGCCCTGCTGCCATGCAACTTTCCTTACTTATGACAATTAAATTGTCATATTTTGAACATTTAATTTTGCTGAAGGATTTCTTAACACAGTTTCTCATTGAACTGTATTTCTTACATACGTTAATTATTTAAAATTCAATTATTCTTTCCATTGGCAAGCTAGACAAACTTAAGTTTAAGTTAAATTATAAGTTTTTGTTAAATTATCACTGATTTGTTTAAGATTTTTTGAAGAATATTGTGATTAGTATATTTCTATCGTTTCTGGACCTTCCCCCACTACATCACTATTCAATAGTTTCGTCTACAGTCAAGTATCGTCTATCGTCAAGTAGGTTGGTGTAGGAAAACGGAATCGCCCAAAATATCTTACTGACATGTAACTTCGGCTGGCTTACTTTTTAAAATACATTGTTGGGTTTTTATATTTTGAATTTAGTGGGAGATAAATTAAATGAGAAAGACAAACGTGGTAAAAAGTTAAGGTCAGGAATGTTGTAATTATTTTTAATTAATCTGTCTACATTTGTCTGGAATCGGTGAGAAAATTAGGATGAAGGGCGTTGCAACAATGGTGGGAATCATATGAACACGGTTTTGTTTTTATATAGCTGCATTAATTTTATAACCTTTCTTGCAACACACGCGAGCACACAGGTTTATACAAAGTACACAGTTATTTCCAGAGTTTACTTAACGCTGGCTGAGACACACCCAACTGAGGTGACTCTAGTTCAATCAGTAAGAATAGACAGAATCGTCTACCGTCGAATACAGTCAGCGAACGTAGTCAGAATATTACAGCAAATAATGTTATACAAAATTGATTTGAGATAGTTCATTCACAAAATTACAATATTCAGAGAGTATAGACATAGCTTTACTAGGAAATAACTGAACCATGAATACGCGTACACTTGTAAGACCTGAATATTTTAAAGCACAACGGTACCTAGAGGTTTTTCCTCGAACCACAGTACGTTGTTGGAAATTATATAGCAAGCAATAAAGGCATAAAGGAATTTTAAAAGTTTCGCAAAGATTAGGTTAATCTGTTGTACCTGCGTTAAGGTTAATTCTACCTGTAGGAATCTATCGAAATGAAATATTTTGTCGAAGTAAATTTACATTTTATGTACCGCTCTGAAGTTAGTAAAAAATCCCAGAAAAAAATTTGTTAGAGATTTCCATAGGAAAAAAATAAAAAATAAAATTTGAGCGTACCCCTTCTCCTTTACACATGCTGTTTATATGACCCAAATGAGTACAAATTTTGCGAGACCCATTTTTTTTTTGACTCGGTGCAAGTGCTCCAAACGGACGATTGAAATTTGAATTTTCAATTGATCCGTCCATAAGACGACATATTCACTCGATTTTCTCCGAAACTAGACGAGAGTGCCTCAAGATGTTCAAACATAAGTTGTTGCGAATTCAAAAAACTAATTTTGAATGATGCCATACGAAGCACCTGAATGAGTTCTATATTTTGGTACAAGTTTCAGTGCATTACCTCTTTATTTAACCCTTTCTCCTATCTGCACCGCCTCGATCGTGATTTTTTTTTTCATCAGCATATTCCTCTCTGAATTTGTAACAACTTTTGTTCGAACATCTTGAGGCACTCTCGTCTAGTTTCGGAGAAAATCGAGTGATTATGTCCTCTTACGGACGGATCAATTGAAAATTCAAACTTCAATCGTCCGTCTAGGGCACGTGCATCGAGTCAAAAAAAAATGGGTCTCGCGAAATTTGTGCTCATTTGAGAAGGGGGGGGGGGTACGCTCAAATTTGGTTTTTATTTTTTTTCTTATGGGAATCTCTAACAAAATTCTTTTCTAGCATTTTTTACTAACTTCACAGCGGTCATTTTATGTGCATTGTGATTTCGCAATGGTTCCGAAGAGCATCCATTAAATGAGCCTACGTTAAGTAATTAACCGATTAGACTTGAACAATTCTTTAACAGTTTAATTGTACATTAAATTGTTTGGGTTGGGTGCAATTTAGTTTTTTTTTTTCGATTTGCCAGCGCAGTTGTTGGCAGGTAACGTTAACTTGTGCACTTGCTGTTATCGTTTGTGTTTTCGCTGTGCTACATTTTCACTTTATTTTCATTTTCCCAACGCTGTGTGCCGTGCTGTGCGCAAATGCTGTCGAAGATTAGAGAGCAAATTGCGCGCTATTCGCCGCGTTATCGCGGCCATACGAGAATTGATTGTGCGCAGCATGCCGTGAAGGCGGTTGAGGACAAATGTAAGTAATGCGAATTTGGCTAGGAAGACGTTTTCCTAGATCGTCGGTTTTCAATTAATTTTTATTAGTCATGCTGGAAAAATTCTAATTAATTATTTCGCAAAAATGTTAAATTGCAGCCCACCTGGGCAGCACAGTTGGTAGTGCTTCGGCTTACCACGCAGGCGGACGGGGTTCGAGTCCCCGGGGTGGG
>JAODAC010039148.1:0-12315 GCA_027575185.1 Mimaenictus wilsoni | reverse complement strand
TTCAAATAAGACTGTATGATAGTAGTTGTGTGAATGAGTTAGGAAAAATCATACTAAGTACTTACTCTCAAATATAATGTATTTAGCTTTTGATTTTTCATAAAAACTAATCTTATTTCACTTTATTTCGTCATGAAGTACTGTATAGTGAAACCTGCCGTAACCGGAAGTTCAAGTATATGAAATCCTGTCAACCGCGAACAATTTTCCAGGTTCGTTGGTTTACGTGACTTATGTAATGTAAATTAATCTATATTACGGGAACCTGTCTAACACAGAAAGGGAATGAAATAATAGATAAATAATTCAACATAATATTTCATATGGGCAAATCATGATCGAGAACAATACTTATTTTTTAGCTTTTTACCTCTTTGACTTCCAAAAAAGTTAGCTGCAGCAGATGCATCTGTAATATATGGAAATCTGTCAACATCGGTCAAAATAATTGGTCTCATTAATTTCCGCATTCGGCAGGTTTTACTTCATTACGTTTATACAAGTTTATACACGATGTTGTAGTGAAATTAGGCGAGTTTGCATTTCACGAATAAAATAACCTGCAATCGCAATAAGTGCAAATCACAATCAAGCAAAATCTCGTTTCTCGTTCAGTTATACTGGACCCCGAAAACCGCGGGGTTTGGTGTAAAAACAGAAAACTAAAAATAGACATAGATATAATTCATCTGATTTCTTAAGAAGTTTACAGTGTTCTTTACTTATAAAAGCGAAATCATTTATCCGTTGTGAAAAATCACGGTTCGTAGACATTCCTTCAGTTATTATTTGGTTTATTGTAGTTTTATTTCAACTAAAGGAAACACCATTACAATAACGTCTACTTTCCAATGAAAATTGCTTTGATAATTAATTATGCTATTATTTATATAGTATTTATTATTATTTAAAATTGAATTCATTAGATAAAATAGCAGATTTCAAAACCGAAAATTACGCATTCGAAAAGATAGGAATTTCGACTCCCCCGGAATATACCAAATACAAAGTTCGGACAAATACCCTGGAATTTTCATACTAAATTTAAAGAACATGTACACCATTCCATAGCCTGGCGAATTCTAATCGCTCATTACTCAGAAACAATCAAATAGCGATACCATCAAGGCTCATTTGAAGACTTCAAAATTCCGCAGTCAGGTAATCTCTTAGATTACCTGACCTGAACATTCTCCAGGCAAACCATTTACAACCCCCTATTAGGAATCAACCAGGCGTAGTCTTGAATGCTATTTCACATAAAATGTAAGGTCATTTAACTGTTGTAAATCGTTATTCCAAATCTAAAAATCTAAAGTCGTAATCATACTTATGCACGGACAGTTGATACATTTGGTAATAAACGTTGATTTGAGATTTTGGCATATAAGATCTATGCTCTTTCCTTTCGAAATTACTAGCGACATCCGAATTAATTAATCCAAGAAATAATTCATCATTATTATTATAAAGATAATACTAGTCAAAATGTGTTGAAGAAATGTTTCAATGTGTACTTGGTTCAGCCATGGGGGCCCTTATCGTAGGCTTTTAGGAATGAAAGAAACAAACACAGGTACTTTTAGGTGCTTCTGTTTCATCTGACAATGAGGGCATGTTTACTTTCTTGTTCTTGCTACTGAGGGACTTATTACACTTTTTAGGTATGAAAAAAATCCAGATCGATCATTTCTGTGTAGTCCTGATTCCTCCGAAGCATGTGCGGCCCATAACTTTCTGTTCTAACTATGGAGGGACTTATTGCTCTTATTTAGAGTTATAATAAGCCAGTTTAAGCATTTCCCGGTTCTGATTCATGTGAAGTGTGTGTTGCCTTTGATTTATAGTTTCCGATATCGAAAGACTTGCCGCACTCTTGTAGGTACAAGATTCGAGCGTCTTTTGGTGGTTCTAGTTCCTCCGAAGCAGCTATTGGGGAACTTCCCGCAATGTTTTAGGTTTAAAATATTCCAGCTCGGACAATTTTCTGTGGTTCTGATTCAACTGAAGCATGTACTAACCTTCATTTTCTTGATTTAGCTATAATTTTAGATTCTCGCGTCTCTTCTCAGACATTTAGGCATCTCCATACGGAGGCATGTCTCCCAGGTTGGAAGTCTCTAGTTTAGAGCATGCATGATCAACCTGCGAGCCGCATGCGACCCGCCGAACATATTTCTGTGGCCCGTGAGTATTCGAAGTTCAGGTGTGGGGTTATTTGAGATTTTGAGATGTTAGGCGAGCACAAGGGGGAATCCTACCACGGGGCCGCGGGTTGTTGTGCGGTCCGGCCAAAAAAATGCCATTTTACTGGGCCGATCATAAAGAAGGTAGCTCACCCTTGCTTCCGTTTGCAACGAAACATTTAATGAACGGTTTTATCCCATTCCACCTTATATACATAATGAAATTAAATTATAAATATAATAATTTTATTTAATGTAATAAACTTTAACTAATTGTAAGATATTCTCGTTATGCATTTGAATTTGAAAAACATGGATTTGAGAAAAACGACTATGAAAAATTGTTAATTACTAAATCAATACAATCAATAAATACCTATAGAATGTGGCATTTATATAGAATTTGGCAATTTAGTGTGAAGTTGAATTAGATATTTTGAGAGCAAGTACATTGCAATATTTTTTCCTAGCTCATTCACACAACTACTTTCATACAGTCTTATTTGAACGACCTCTCAAAATATGTAATTCAACTTCAGATTAAATTGCCAAATTCTATATAAGCATATATTCTCAAAAGTCAACTAAGAAATCGCGGTGAGGAATGAATTAATTTGAAGTACCAGGGTCTCCGTAGCGCAGTTGGTAGTAGCGTTGGGTCGGCATCCCAAAGGTCGCCGGTTCGAACTTCAAATTTTCTCTTTCCGTGTTAAATTACAATAAGTTAATATCTTCGTAAATTTATTAATTGTGCTAAATGATTACATGTTCTTCTTTGATTTGTCAATGCTAGCTATGATAGGTATGATAGTAGTTGTGTGAATGAGCTAGGAATAATTATTGCAAAGTGCCTGCTCTCAAAATATGCAATAAATACCTATTTCAGTCATATCTTTGTAATTTCTTGTAATTTTTCTTTGAAATCAGGCTTTTTTAAGAAGATTTTTAGACCCTGCTAGGTGTGTATTCCTCCCTAATATGATGTGATATTTTCAATTATATTATATCCCAAACTACATTGTATTATGGTAAATTTATAATAGCTAAATTGGCTCTGAAACAGTTTCAACTTGAAAACGACAAAAGAATATTTGTGATGTTTTTCCATTCAATATTCACGATCTTCAGTGTCGAGGCTGTTTGAAATGAAAAATGATTTCCTTCGGGCGACTGGAAAACGCTCCTTTAATTTCCTCCCCCGGTCCTCGCACTCGTTCCGATTCACGAGCGTGTAACGTGATTATAATGGTAACGGCGATTTAAATGAGACCCTTGTGCCCTTGTGCACGTTCTTGAAATCTTTTGTGATCGAACAATGGTGGCCCGGCATCGAACACAAGTAGCAGGTGTTCGCGATGCACCTCGCCTGATTGTGGTGTGTGAAACCAGCGAAGCACAAGATTCATGGATGAGTCAGAATCACAATCGCCATCAGCCGAATGCACTTCGATAGCTTAGCCTAGCCTCATCATATAACCTTGGTACTTGCTTATCGCACACACGGACGAACACCTCAATGAAGTACAAAGCAAACGCAGAGACAACATCCCAAAGCATTACGACCGCGCTCAGCAGGATGTTTGCATTTACAATAATTATTTCCCGTTCTTCCGGCACGACAGGCTCGCGCGCCTCGTAAGGCTAACGAGCGCCGAAAGTATTCGTGCGACGGACTTGCGTTCGCTTGCACAACGACGAACAATGCGAACTTATTTAACTTTGCCTTTAACGGGCCAAAGTATTCCTACGGGGGAGCGCTAGTTTTGCTTGTAGTTGTATGGTTCCATTTTCGTTAGGTGTACGCGCTCCCAGTGAAATTCCTAATTGAAATTTAAATTTCCTTCAATTTCCGCTCACTTCAACTTTTCTTTTGTTCCACATTTGCGCCCACAATCGCGCAGCATAAGCGCTGTTTTAATTTAAAACGCATGTTAAAGGTGTAGAGAAGTAACTATAACATTTTCGCGAAAATTCATTTTTTAAGGGGATTTTTAACTTTTATGTTCAGAATAAACTGTGCGAAAACTAATTAATTAAAGCAATTTCAAAGTTTATTAGCTTTTCATTAGTTTAGCAAAGGCAATTAATTAATATTTAACGGTTCTCGACAAATTTGGAATAAATGTGCAAACATTATAAAAATAATAATTTGCAAAATTGGTTTTAGAATAATGTCACCATAATCTCTAAAATCTAACCGAAGGATGAGAAAACTTAGCCGATAATAACTAAACTATTGAATGGAAAAACACCGGGCAACGGTGGACTCAACAATGAGCTGATAAAATATGGAGGAATCAAATAAAAAAAAACAATATATGATCTAATGAAGGAAATATAGACAAAGGTCTTCCTAACATCTAACTAACATCGTTATGGAGCACGGGAGAAATAATACTCATACTCAAAAATGGTGAAATGTGATCATTATCGCTGAAAACTACTAACAATCTTAATAAAAAAGAAGATTAACAAAATACATGAGTACTCAAGAATGCAAATACGGATTCAACAAGAACAAATCAACAACAGACGCAATTTATACGAATAAACAAATAATAAATAAAGCTAATGATACAATGGTATTTATAATGTTCATAGACTCATAGCGAACATCATAAAAGAGCAAAATATGACAAATAAACCGAAATAATTAATAATTACAATATATCATACATAATCGATATATGATATCAACAGTGAGCACAAGAAATGGAGTAACAACCTTTCATGACTGTAAACGGAGCAAGCAGAGCGTCGGCGTCGGGGAGCCAAATAGTCGGGTAATAATAACTATACAAGAAAAAACATGAGAGAAATGATAAAAGATATTATAAAGGAAAATTAGGAAATTAGGCCTGAAAATTAGGCTTAGAAAACATTAAAAAAAAACAAAATTGATAACAACAAACGTGCCGGAGAAAGATAAAAATCGACGAAGAAACAAATGAAACAATCGAAAATTTCAGATACCTACGGATACCCTTAAATAACCAAGGAAACAAAGAGCAAGAAATAGAAGCAAAAAATAGAAAATGTGTGAGAGACAAATAATAAAAAGAATATTTTGAAGAATAAGATATGGGAACGAAGGAACCAGAGCTTTAACAAATGAAGAAATATGAGAGAAGTTGGAAATCAGAGAAAGAAAGCAACGATGCGCAAAATGGTTGGGCATGTGTGCAGAATGAAAGAAGCACCCGCACCCGCTATGCACCACCCGCTAAACAAATTTTTAACTGGACCCTAAAATTAAAGAGAAGACTAGCCAGACCAGGGAACAGATGATTAGACGAGACAGCAAACGATCTGAAAGAAGCAGGGATAAGAAACTGGGAAGAACTAAACAAGGAAGCAGGAAAAAAAGATGAAAGCACGAGTAGGCACATCCTTTGGGCCTCTTTCTTCGAAAAACAAAATATCCTTATCAGTTTTGGGATTTCAAATTATGCCCCATTCTTACAATTAGTATTCTAAATTATATTCCTTCTTCATTTTATAATCCTTTCAACCACGTTTTTTCTATTATCTGCATCCGGTACCCAAATTCGTAACATCTGAATTCACTAATCCGTTTTCCCAATCGTGTTTCTGTGGATTCACTAATCTCTTCTACCTCGTCATAATTCACCTTATGGGAATCTCTCGTATGCACCCTTTAAGTAACATACCACTTCTCAACAGTTGGTCTCGACTAATGAGAAGCTCGGACCCCCTCCGACCGTCTACCTGCTTTTCCTATATAACTTCCTCAGTGAGTCTTCTTTAACAATCTATTTTCTACTGTGTTAACCCGTATCTACTGTGTTGTATTAAGAGTTTAAGTTTATTTGTGTTGTTTATCTTGTTGTATTATTATTATCTTTTATAGTAAACGTTGCCGGCATAGTACTAATCGGAGCAAGTGACCCATTGGAAAGGGAGCTGCTACTATTATAGCGGTCTTAGCTCTACCCATTTAGTAAGGAATTATACTCCTCGGCACCGATATAGAAGTATTTCTTCGAGGTGTATTCCCTTAACCCGTTTGTCTGGTGTTCATTCCTTCTGTTTGAGAACTTTCCCACAGAAAGAGACCACCGCCATCCATGCTTTTTTGCAGGCAATCATCCCCTCCGCATTGTGTAACATTCAGCATGTTCAGGCGTTGTGTGCTCCATGCAGGGCAAGAGGCTCGGCGCTGTCTGGAACGGCCAAGGAGCAGTATAGACGTGTGTCATCTGGGCGCCAATGCGTTTGAAATACGCACCGAATACACCGTGTCGCGGTTCATTTGGGTGAGGTAGAACTTACAGGTCCAGTGTGGTCTATCAAACCACGTTGTTATATTATTGTTAATATACTTGTTGTCTTATTTCTAAACTCCAAACACTGACGCTTCCCACGGAACGAATCCACCCAAAAATGAATTTTAAAATCACTCTAACCATCGTTGCATCACAACGATTCCAAGACAAGGAAGTGAAGGAAAAACAAGTCTTTTATTAGGACTTATAAAGGAGAAAGTGGACCAATAGTAGTATGCTGATTCTTGCAAATTTCATAAGAAAATTGTAATCATAGATTGCATAGACTGCTCTGAAATTGAAATTTTCGCTCAACTCAATTTTAAAATTTAAAATGTTTGTTGGAGAATAATTACATTACTGTTTTCATCTCTGTACAAAGACATTATAAAAACGGATCCAACGTTAATTAATTACAGCTATATTGAAGCAGTATTGAAGCAATATTTGTTTTATATAACGGGGCAATAAAAAGTAATTAGTTAAAATTGAAGAAAGAAGGTAAATTAAAAAATATATGCACATGGCAATCTTTTTCAAAGTTAATCAGTTAATCCAATCTTTAGAAGCGAAAATACCGAATGATTCATAAAAATAACCGAAATCATTAATATTTTAATTTTAATACAATATTATTATATTAGAATTATCATGAAAACAGAAGTAAATGGCTAAAAGAAATAATTCTCAAATGTTTGAACTATATTTATGCCTGAAAACTTCGAAACAAAAATGTAGTTTAAAAAATTCGAGATTATTCCAAATTCGTTTTATTGAATTTACTTGTAATTTACCGGTATAATTATAAAATATAATCTATTTTAAATTATATTTTCTATAGTAAAGTTATCTATAGTGACATCTATTGTAGAGTCATGGTATTGTTGTTGGCTATAAGTAGGGTTTCCTCCGTTAGATGTCGCAACGTACCTCATTTTCAATATTTTAATATACTCCTTCCTTGAACATGACCAGGGAATGTCGAATTCATCTATGTTAGTTTTTTTTTCATATTATTGTATTTATATTCGAGTATTCATATTGATGTTGTAAGAAAAGGACTGAAGTATATTATTCTGTAAGAATGCCCAGTGCAATCGGAATCTCGGCTAATATAATCCGTCCTAAGATTATTTACAATTTTATAATATATGTTACATTTTTTGTCAATGCATATTACGCTTTACATTGTGATGTTTCCTGCTTTATGACGTTGAAAATGAACATCATAAAACACGGCCTTTAATGTCTTAATGTGATTTAATTAATCGTTGTTTTTTATGAAAGTATATTCCTAAAAATTTTATCTGAAACTATAGCCTTTTTAGCCTTCCTAAAATTCTTCCCTTTCACCCTATTCTTCCAGTATAGATTCCCCATATCGAAGCCTAAAGTACAATTTGCGACCAAAGGTGACCTGATTCCGTTGTTTTGTTGTAAAAAAAAAAACAAAATAATTCGTTAACATGTTTATACACCGATTAATCACCAGTAATAATGCCTAAAATGTATTTTAATTGTTTTATATATCTGCTAGATGAAAGAAACAGTTCACTAGAGTATCTGGTTTTCATGATAAAATGATTTTTTGTAATTAAATGTATCTTCTTATGAAAAAAATGTTAAAATCTCATAATAGGCGGTCAAAAAATTGCTGTTATAGAGTAAATATTTTATATTATAAAGAGAAAAACAATAATCAGCACTAATAATTTATATTGTCAAACATAGTGGAAGTGTTGGCGGAGGTGCCGGTTAGAAATTTCGTTGTATTGGATTTTGCGTGTATATTTCATACCTAATCAGGAATTCTAATCGGGATTATAGTTTAATGCAAGAAAAATTAGAAGAGCTATTAAAGAAGACATTTCTGAATCGAAATCATGTGGAATCTAGGACTTAAGGAAACACAGGTATGATAGTGGAATTTATAAGGAGATTAGTGCAGGTTGCATACATATGAGCTGGGGGTCAACGACTGACCCATCAACTAATTTCAATTGATAAACTTTAGTTTCGAGTGCAAATACAAATATAAGAGGTGAGTATAAGATTAGTTTTGAAATGAAAATATCGATAACACACAGGTCTCAGAATATTTCAGATTAGGTGTGGGGATGCAAAAAATGCCAAAAAGTGTCCTTATTGGTACTTTTTGCAAAAAAAGCCTCCCATAAAATTTTCACTGGGGATAGTGTCATTTTAAAGGAAGTAACCATCATTAACATGGGTGATTTCTTTTATTGAATGTGTAATTAGAATATTCTGGGCTAGGTGTCGGTACAACTATTACATGATGCATAGGTACAAAAAGATTAATTTATATACCAAATATTACATCTCAAAGCATTTAATAAGCTTACTGTTAAGAACGACACCAACAGATGACGCTAACGCCATTACTGAGGGGCAGGTGCAGCTCAGGAAGCATTGCGATGTACCACGATCTCTTGCCCGTAACCGACGAGCCGTCCAGACTCATTGATAACGATCATCCCTTATATCTTATACATATTGTAAATTGTTTAAACTGAGTTATTATTCCGAATTAAACTATATTAAAGCCCGATTGTCGTAATATCTAACATCACTTTGAAAGAAATTGATACCTGAGGTATCAATAAATATTTTTTGACACCTCAAAACCACATCACACAAACTACAACATTCCGCTCCCTTCCCTTAGCCTAGCTTTTCCTATGTCAAAATCTGATCATCTTAGATATATGCTAGGGAAATATTCATAGATTTATTATAATCAGACAGATTTTATTTTAATAAATGTATTCTTGTGTTTATTTAAATTAAAATAGCCACCTTTTATTATCTATCTGCCTTCCGGTCCTTCTGATTTGTCCACCGTGTGGTATCGATAGTTAATGTCTTACATTTATTAAAAAAAGTAAGTTGGAATATTATATTTTTTAAGACATGGATTCCTACACATGACATAAATGGTTTCTCAATATTCCTTTTCCCCTGCTCCTTATGAGTATCGCCGAATTCCAAAACAGGTAAAAATTGCTTAATATCAAAATATAACCATTGTACTTAAACCCAGACGTAGAAGCAAAGCAATAGCCATCATTTTCTCTTCAATCAAGTAATAATACGGCGATGAGGCGCGACACCAGCACCGTTCCTGTATTTCTTCATTATCGTGTCGCGTTTCTAGTTCAATTCAACTTACCACCGCCTTGAACAACAACCAGCCCTACCTGCTGCCATTCCACTACTGTCTTTGTTCATTTAGCCAAGCGGCGGTCGTAGACGCCGTGGCGTGGATCGTAACAAGACCCAATGGACGAGGAAGACGCGGTGGTGGGTGGCAACACCAACCCACCTCCGCGTAGCATCCCGTATCGATTCATTTAGTTCTAGTTCCACTTCGCCTTTCGGATTCCAAGCAACTATGCTCGTGCATTCTGCTCCACATTCCTGAGTACATATTACGTAACACATGTAGACATAGGCACATGTTTAAATTAATACACTACCTGCATGATCTATTCTCCTGTGCAGGGGTGAGCAACCTTTTGGCCCTATGGCCAGCCAAATTGCACATAGCTCCGTGTCTCCGATTTAGAGATCTCCATAATGCTCGACCTACGTCTCAAATTCTCAAATGAGGTGCCCCTTGGGCTTAGTTTCCGCTCAAATATGTTTGGCGGAGTGCATGTTGCTCATCCCTGCATTAGCAGATCTCACTTGCACACGCATTCAACTAAATTGCAAGCCCAATAGTGACCATGTCTCGTTGACTTGGTATTTTATACTCAACAATGTTATAGAGAGCAGTTCCAATCGGGGGACTATTAGTCATGTATCCATGTGCACAGGTATTTGTTTGATCACGTGTAAATTGCTTTGAGCTCTTGCCTTTGACATGTAGTGTTGAACACTGTGTGCGATCTTGCGTGTATTTTTCATACCTAATTAGAAACTTGAATAGAGATTATAAATTAATGAAGGAAGAATTTAGAATAAAACGGAATAGGTATGACAGAGATGTAAAAGGCTGGACTCCAACTAGCCGCCAAAAAACTGAAATCACATACATAATGGGCCAACGCCGGGTACTAGCACATAGTACTCGTAACCTGAAGTATCACGGAGTTTTCTTCGACAGTTCAGGCACATAGGCAGCGCATATGAAATACATTATACCCGAATGTATATTCTGTGGAGAGTGCGATAATTTGACAAGTAGACGCAAACAATATGTAATGACAATCTAACAAACATCATGCTCCAAGGTAACGAAAACTGGCAGATAATTGCAAACTACGGTGCTGCAAGAACGGTGCTTCTGAGGAAAAAAGTAGAGGAAATAGCAGTTACAGGTACGGTGGGGTAAGCTGTTTGAAGGCTATAAAGTCGAGAGGAGTCTAAACCACCTCTTCGGACAAAAGGATGGTCCACTAGTTTGTCGCAGAAGTCTAATTGCCGGCATAATAAGTTCTATACTTATGTATGCGGCCCCGATGTGACATGAGGCTCTCAGATACCAGAAAAACAGGAAATCGTTTTTAGCAAACCAAAGAAGGACATCACTTGGTGTCTCAGCACCGTTTCCACAGAAGCTATCCTACTCCTAAGCAGCATATTTCCGGTGAACATCAGAGTAGCGGCGAGGGCAAAAGCATGGTCAGTGCGACTATCAGGGAAGGAACAAAAACATAATAGCATAAATGCGAACATACTAAAGTGGCAGGAGTAGTGGAGTGCCTGCGAACGAGGATAATGGACGAAACGTCTCAATCCCAATATCCATGCATGGTTCTACCTAGGATACGGGGAAATCAACTTCTGGCTGTCGGGGAATACCTGCACTGAATAGGAAAGAGGGCAACAGATAAATGTATATTCTGTGGAGAGCGTGACAGAACATACGTTTTTCTACTTCAGGCAATGGTTGACAAGTAGAAACGAATTAGAGGCAAACAATAAGCCCGGACAATCCAACAAATATCATGCTCCAAGTTAACGAAAACTGGCAGATAATTGCAAACGCAAGAACGCAAGGACGGTGCTTCAGACGGATATAGTGGAGGAAATGGCAATTACATGTACGGTGGGGTGCTCCGTAATATACCCTGATATAATGAGAAGTTCCATGGGGATGGGGTAAAGATAATATATTTCGATGGTCCACTTGCCCTCATAGAAAAAAAAGTGCGCTAGTAGAATTTATAGTAATTACTATCTGCACTAAACTGCTCTAAACACTTCTAAACCCCCAGTTATTGCGGGGGTTGGCTTCCTATGACCCGCGGATTACCCAGTCCCTTGGAAATGACAATTTCACTGGCTCTTAGACTCTTCGTTCATATTGTTGATTTTGTCCCATATTCAAAGCTGTTGCTGTTACCCCAAGATTTCTCTCAAATATGCCGATAAAAAGTTAGCAAGAGTTAACATTCCCTAACCTCAAATTTCTTCTATACAACTTAATGTTTTTGGATTGATTGGGACATTCTAAGGCTATTAGGTCCCTTATTCATGTTCTCCATCTCGCTTATTTCTTCTCAAATCTTACTTAATGTGACAAAACCTCACACGGTCCTTCTATACAACTTAATGCTATTCGACAGATTTAGATATTCTAAGATTAATAGATCTCGTATTCATTTTCTCGATCTCGCTTAGTTTTTCTCTTATCTAACATAACATGCAATAACCTCTAACGGTACTTCTATACAACTTAAGGTTATTCGACAAGTTGGATCATTCTAAGAGTATTTGGTCTCTTATTCATTCTTTCTATCTCACTTAGTTTTTCCATTTTAATCAAACATAACATGTCATAACCTTAAAGAGCCCCTTCTAGACAACTTAATAAA
>JAODAC010039126.1:0-12322 GCA_027575185.1 Mimaenictus wilsoni | reverse complement strand
TATTTTGAAGTGTAATATTTAATTGTACAAGGAAGTATCAGATAAGAGGTAATGCCAATAAAGGTTTCCTTATTATTTTTATTCATCTTAACTCAATTGACCAATTAATCTACTAGACCATCCAGCAGTGGATATGCGGAGGAATAACATTTCATCTTTGAGTGACAAAATAACTGTCGCCCAACAAAATTCGTAAAACTAAATATAAACTTCGTAAAATTAAATATAAATATATATTCTAAAAAGTTTAAACAAAATAAACTGTAAAACGAATAATCCGTCTTAATATTTATTCAGAAATTTAATAAAGCAATCAAATAATAAAGACCCTCCTCCATTTTGGGGGCAGTCAAGATGGTTGCATAAGCATATGCGCGACTTCACCGAAGAAAATAGTACACTCCTACAAATATATGCGGCGCTAATGTTTTCGTCCCCACCGGTGTCAAGGAAGTCGGTGATCTGTAAATAATCTGTCCTAACATGTATTGTATTTTTAAGTAAACAAATCAATTATCTTTAAATGTGTTTAATTAAATAACCGTGTGCAAGACAACAATGACTAGACCACAACACAGGAATATAACAAAAATGATTGTCAAACCAATCATGAAAACTAAAGTTTGAAGTAGTCAATGGCTTGAAATAACCTATAATTATAGTAATCTGTGCATATGATCTGTGATCTGTGCCTAAAATTACAAACCCGAGGAAATCACCTATGCTATTTTTGTTTGAGAACAATAAATTTTTATTAAATGTGGAATATTTGCCGAACATGTATGTCCGTCGGGGAGACAATGGTACCGATCTTCAACAAGGGCAAATCACCATCAATAGACATCATGATCATAGAAGTTACAAATTTAGAGGTAATTGGTCTGAAATTATTTTCTGTAAACATGATTGGTAGTGCTTCTAATAAACATTACTACCATTTTAGGTCTTACCAAATGACACACTACCTCCTCAAATATGCTTTGCTTGTTTTGAAACTTTAGAGATTAGCTACAATTTTAAAGAGCAAATAATAAGATGTAACGAGGCATTGCTAAAACATTCTCAAACTTCAAAATTGACGGCATCGCAGCAAGGTATGTTGCTTTATATCTAGTTCGTATCAGCTATTCTAGACATCTCGGTTTTACAGCGAAGGAGGATGAAGAAGAAAATGTTTCTAATGGACAAAGTGAATATATGACTATTGTTAACGTAGGCGATGAAATATCGACAGAAAATAATTCATTAAACTATAAATGTTCTCAGTCATTAATATCTTCGGGCAATTATGCAACTGAGCTTTCCTTGGAGAGTGATATAAAATCTTTTAATTTTAAATTGCCATTAAATAGTGAGCTCCGTGATGATGATTTACCTGAAGGAACTGGTGATATTATTAATACAAATTTTGAAGAAACTCTTGTTAAGTCTGAAGAAGTAGAAGTAGAGGAGCATGGTGTTCAAATTCGAGATAACTGCGAAATAAAGCCGCAACAGATTATGTACAAAAATGAGACAAATGATGCTGGATTTTGTTCAGCATATGATTGGCCTTTAACATGGATGCACGAAAGCACCGGAAGTTCCAACAAATCTCGAGATATTCAACAAACTTCGAATGAAAATGACGAAGTCACTAGACTATCTTCTAACGGGTAAGTTTACTTGTTTGTAGGTAAAGTTAATTGCGAACAACCGAATTACGCTGTGTAACATGGTTTATGTAGGGTCAAGTTTGACGGAGAATGTTTTATTCATTTAATGCCAGTCCCTTTCTTGTAATTAATTCTGTAATTTTATTATGTTTTCCTTGGTCCCGACTTATCAAATTTGCCGCATAAATATTTCCTGTTGAGCTAGAAAGTTGAAATTTTCAGAGTTTATTCATAGTGCTATGTCTGATTGATATATTATGTTCCGTAACATTTGTCTATCAGGAAGGTTCCTCTTTGGTCATTGTTAATTTTTATTTCGCTTTTTTGGTACCTTCTGGTGGCCTGATCATGTTGAAATTTCGTTAAATTATCTGCTTAATTCTCCTGAATCATATGTGACCCTTCTTTAAATTAGTGCTATTTCCTTGTTTCTCTTTCGTAAATCCTCTAATGTTTCGTCAAACCTACGAAATGTCTTCATGTTTACTCATAACAAGTGGATGTATCAACATTTCTGGCAGATGCGCCTCTTCAAACCTGTGTTTTCTTAGTTTTTTGATGTCTATCTTCAAGCACATATTTTCGGGAGAGTGGAACCTTTTTTCACCTTTTAATTAATACTACGTCATTAAGGAACTCTTCTAGTTTATTCATGTATAGCGAAAACCTCAGGAGCCTCTTCCAAGTCTCGTTTCCATTGACTTTACCGAAGAAAATAGTGCTACATGACATTTGGGGAGATGTTTTGTAACTTTAATAATGGATTTTGGCTGGTTTAGTCATGTTTTTTTAATAAATTCTCCATTGGAAATGTTTATGCGGCAAATTTGATGGGTCTGGACCACTGTGTGATGCTGGTGTGACACCACACGTTTTCTAACTCTATTTCCCTCCCTCTTAGCATCCTTACATCTTTAACTCTTCTTCTGATGGCTCTCGATGAGATATTAAGTAGGTTTTTATAGATTTTTCTCCTCTCGAGGATTGGCTTTTCGTATATTTTTGTGCTTGAACCATGATTAATTCAATATTACTAGCGCGTTCATTACACAATATTCCAGCAGTATTACTCCGTTATTATTCTTCCTCCTTCTCTTCCTTTCACATGAGTGTATTCTTGGTCTGCTTGTTCCACTCTAGCATTCAGATCTCCCATTACAATTATATTATATTCTGTAATTTCTTTTAACTTTGTCCAGTACTGATCTTCCTTCTCCTTTTTCTCATTTTCATCCCTCTCATATGCCACTATTATAATTTCTATTCCTTTTTTTTCTGCTCATTTGAATTTTAATGATCTTTTTGGTCCAGCCAAGTGGCGCAGTGGTATGGTCGATGACCACTGTCCATGAGATCCCGAGTTCGATTCTCGGTGGGGATGCATATTAAAGTGAATTCTTCTTATCAATAGTGTTAGCCTCTAATATGACCAATTACATTGAAAAAGAATTGAATAGAGCTAATGACCATAGCAGTCGATGCTCGATAAAATAAAAACAAAAAAACTTTTTCACTCATTGCCTCTACATGCTTTACCGCATTAGCCTTTGCTCTCTCTTCAAAACTGACGCCACTCCATATTAATACATGTTCATTACCAATCACTTTACTGCCTCTTCCCTTAAGTTTCGTTTTAGTTAAACCTAATATTTCTATTTTTGCTTCCATCATTTCTTTGATTAGTTCATCCTCTTTTCCATTGCGTCCTCTTACATTCCATGTTCCTATTCTTCTGCATTTTGCCTTCGTTTCTTTTTCGCTGCGTTGTCATATTCTTCTTTGCATTTCTCGTTCTTGGTATGCCAAGTCATCATTGATATAAATTCTGGTTCCGGTTCATTTAATTGTACTATGTTATTAAACGTACTTTGTTATTAAACTTAACGATTCTTTTTCTCACGTCTAGTTGTAAAGAATCGTTAATTAGACTCTCAACTTGCTGTTCCATTTCCTCCTCTTTATTGCCTTTTAGTCCCATTATGGCAATATTTTTTTTTTGTTCTCTCCCTCCTCTCCAGTTCATCTAGTCGTTTAACTTTATTCTTCAATGCGTCTAATTCATCTGTTAAACTTTTATTCTGGTCCACCATTACCTTTAATTCCTCTCAATACATTTTTGTTAAATAATTTAGTTCATCTATTTTCTTTATCACTTGCCATTTTCTTTTAATTCTTACCTCATCATATTCATTTCTTCGATCATATCCATTCTCTCCTTCCTTTCTGTTTCTGCTCTGGTTTCATTTTCTTTCCTCATCAGTTTCATCATACAATTAGTAATGAAATTTGGCTTCCCCTTTTTGTCTCCTTCTTAGCGTTACCTGTTGCTTCTTTTTTTTTCATCACCACTTCTGCCTCACTTTATGTGTCTGTTACCATTTTGCTCAATCCGTCTGTACCCTCGATTTCAATCTCACTTTCTAGTGTGCGTGTATTTCTCTCCTAAAACACGTCTCTGTCTGGATGATTCTTAGATCTTTACTGCCCACTCAGATCTAACCATTTCCTATGTGCCATAGAAGGTTCGTGTGACCGGTTTATTATGACCACTTAGTCCACAAAGTAACTCTGCATTATGCTCTTTACTGTCCGGGAAATAGTTATAAACTTGAAATAGTGTTACCCTTTCTAAAACATAATTTCTCTATTATTTTAGGTTGAAGAGATTGCGAGGTGCGAAAACATCCCATTTTCCAAATCATACGAAGTCTTATGAATGTTCAGTTTGTGGAAAAGCCTTTTCCGGACCCAACTATTTAAAACTACATATGAAAATGCATATACGAGAAATGCCAAGCGAACATTGCATTGCGAGTCAGATTGATAGCTTTAATGCAGAATGTAATACAGGAAAAGCCACGCTCAAACGCTATAAATGTGAGATTTGTGATAAAACATATCAGAAGCCTCACTTGTTAAAAGTACATATGAGAAGGCATACAGGCGAAAGACCTTTTAAATGCCAACATTGTAATGCGACGTTTATTAGTATTAGTAACCTGAAACAACATACTCGCTTGCGCACGTGTGAAGGTGCACTCAAAATCCATAAGTGTGAGGTTTGTCAAGAAACCTTTTCTTTGTTTAGCAATTTAAAGAGACACATGAGAAGGCATACAGGGGAAAAGCCTTTCAAATGCCACCTTTGCAGCGCCACATTTAAATGGAAAGGTACGTTAGATCGACATATTCGCTTGCACACAGGCGAAGCGTTGCCCAAACCCCATAAATGTGAGATTTGCGAAAAATCATTTGAGATGCCCAGCCATTTAAATGTACATATGCGAATTCATACGGACGAAAGGCCGTTAAAATGTCAACATTGCAATGCGACATTTAAGTGGAATGCTAGTTTGGACCGACATATTTGCTTATACACAGACGAAGTCAAGCTCCATAAATGCGAGGTTTGTGAAAAAACATTTAACTCGCCCAGCCATTTAAAGAAACATATGAATTTGCATACAAAGGAAAGGCCCTACAAATGTGAACATTGTGACGCGGCGTTTAAATGGAAAGTTCTTCTGGATCGACATATTCGATTGCACATAGGTGAAGACACCCCTAAACCCCATAAATGTGAGGTTTGTGAAAAAACATTTGAGACGTTCAATCATTTGACGCTACATAAGAGGAGGCATTCAGGCGAAAGACCATTCAAATGTCAGCACTGCGATGCGACGTTTAGGCGGACTAGTCTCTTGAATCGACATATTCGAATGCATATAGGTGAAGCCAAAGTTTAGAATCACAAACATTCTAAGAATGTCTCCTTACATTAGAAGAAATATTGACCTAACTTAATGTAAATAATGGCAAACAAGCAAAATTCACATATTCTCAGCGGAATTTAAAAATATTCTCACAAGGAGAGTATCTCAATTATCAGAAATAGAAATAATTTATGTTAACGGGATTTAACGCCGTTTTGAGTCGTTTGTCAAAAAAAATTCAAAGTCAAATTGAGCGTGGTTATGTTGCTTTAACACCAAGCTGCAAGGTATCGGTTTCCTGGCGCAGTCGTCAACGTGCTTGCCTTCTGACCCAATAAAAATTATATATTTAACAAATAATTATATAATATATTATTTTGGGCCTTTTGTGCTAAATGGTGGATGATACCATAAAAATATTTAAAGCATCAATTGATTCTGCATCTTGCAGATTTTATAACAGCGGCATTTTTGCATGCTTTTTTAAAGAATATGCACCAAAACATACCTCGTAAAAATTCATTCCATCGTTCATCACCAGATATCATCGCTTATATTTACGAATATGTTTAAATATGCATGGTTTACAGAATGTGTAATATATATCACGCTTAATTTGTGACCAATTTTTTTCGGCAAACTACTCAAAACGCCCCAAAATCTCGTTAACACAAATTATTTCTATATATGTACTACACGTACAAAAATATTCATTCAATTCCCTAATGGACAATTGAGATACATTCTCTTATCAGTGATGTTCATATCTAGTGATAACCGTTGTTCTCATTTTAATTTTATTGGTTATGAAATTTGCACGCAGACACAGGAAACAACTGCGAAGAGGTCAGGGTTGCCAGTTTTGTATTTGGTTTGCTAACCCTGCCATCGACCTTCAGTCCCTTTCTTATCAAATTCTGTTATTGCCTGTGCATTAAATGTTAATGTAATGTTAATATATTGTGATGTAATTGATACTGTTGTGTTTATCTGGTAACTTGTTTTCTAGATTTTGAAAGTGATATTCAAATACCGATACATCGGTATTCATTTACATTGGAAGAACGTGAACGTGAGCAGTTTAGTAATGACCCACGGACAGGAGCTCTTTAGGCGTGGGTCAACGACAGCATGTGAAAAATTGAACGTAATTCTCAATTTTTCTTTATAACGCTATATAAAGGGAAAATTATTTGTTGGTAAATATGTTTTACTTTGATTGATTCACGCGGTTCAATGATTTAAAAACAAATTTTACAATAGTTGCATAGATGTGGAGTTGGAGGGGATTGAAGATGTACATAAGCGAGACGGTTTGTGGTTTAATGTGGGTGGATTTCACACACACACACACACACACACATATATATAAGAATCCACTGAGTCCTTCTAAGGCATATAGAACTAAATATAAACTAGAATAAAAAGTGTATTCAATTGTCTGTTTTATTAACTTCTTGCTAGAGTGACAATCCCATCTGAACGTGTTTTAGGTTTACCATTGCGCGCCCTGCCCTTGATCAAATCCATATCGATCAAATAGTCTCATTGATGGAAGGTGGATAGAGTATGTGCATGTCTTAAAACATTGCTCTCAAAATCGTTAATAAAATGTGTGTTAAGAACGTCACCAAAAGATGACGGTAACGCCATTACTGAGGGGCAGGTGCATTTCAGGATCAGTTGGGCAGGCCCAACGGAAGCATCGTGCTGTGCCTCGGCCTCTTGCCCGTGACCCGTCTAGCCGTCCAAACGCATTGCAAAAGACCATCCTTTATAGCTTATACATGTTGTAAATTGTTGATACTGAATTATTATTTCGAATTAAACTATATTGAAAGACAATCAGAAGTGGGATTATCGGAATCCGTAGTGGCCAAAAGCATTTTGACGAGAATATCCAAAAACGAGAACCGTGTGGACGAATCTGTAAACATTGCTACCCGCATGTTTGGAGAACAAACAGCTACAAGTGTTTGAAAAGATCACAAGTTGCCCATCTCCACAGCACATGTATTTTGTCGTTACCTTAGATCAGTACACCGCAAAGTCTCACCATGTCGGTCTATGGTCGATCAAACAATGGTTTCAACGTCGCCGCACTTTTAAATTGGGTGAGTCAAGAGAACACACGTCGTGACGCAGCGCTTGTGGATATGCTTCGTCGCACCCAGCAAGTGCAGAGCATATCACATATGCCAGATGTTTTGAAGAATGTGAGAACACAGATTATATGTGAGGACGTTCGCTGGAATGCATGACCAGCCAGAAGAGTGGGTGGAAACATTGCGACTAATTGCAGTTCTACTTGCGGTCCCTCACCATTACATGTTGGAAGCAGCACGAACACGCTTAACGGGTGGAGCACAACATTGGTACAACCTCAACGCGAAGCACATATCGGCTTTAGAGGATTTCCAGGCGGAATTCACACATACGTTTTGCAATAAAAAATCGTTTGCAGGTATGTATGACGAGATGACAGCGCGGATACAGAAAAAAAGGTAGGCCAATAGGTGCGTATGTGTATAAAAAGGCGGAAATGTGCTCAAAGCTTGGGTTCGCCACCGACGGAACCCGCGAACGAATATTGGTTGGCCTGCAATCTAGAGAGGTGGTAACGGCTGTATCTACAAAGCGTTTCCGTGGTGTAAGTGACCTTTTACATGACATTTTAAGAACTGATAAGTTTTGCCGTGATCATGTCGCTGCCCATCGCCGACCCGAGACCCAGTCCACACCCGGAAGGCCACGAGAGGAGGGGGGAAGCAGATATCCGATATCCGACGATATCCTTGTGCCAGCACTGAACAACGAAGAGTGGTTATATTAACGAACAACAAAGTAAAGTTACAACGAACTTCAAAAAATCACGACTACTAGTAACTCTGCGACGGTGGCCACTGGTCGGTTGATGACGATTTGGACAGCGTGGAGACGAACAGCGAACTGCCTATTACCGAACAGTCCGATCAGTACGACTAGTACTATCAGTACTACTAGTACAACTGCCCTTGAGTCGTGGGTTTATATACTGATTTCCTCCCATTTGAAGTTGGGTACTTCCTTGGTTGCCTCGTGGAGCGCGTGGCTGACCCTTGGTATCTGAAGTCACGTACATCTTCGTTTCCGCATATACCTTTTTAGTAGAGTTTGTATGCAATCTATGTGCTTCTTCGAGTCACACTTTCTTGGTTCTATTGTTAACGCATTTTTTGACGTCACCTGTTTTTTCATTTTCCTGTTGAGTATGCATTTTGGGGCAATCAAATTTTGTTTCCTTTGTGTCCAGTTCAGAGAATTATCCACATTTCCTGTCAGTCATATTAACACCTAAATCTATTGGACATATCTAAGTCTACGAGACATCCTATCTGCACAAAGAAATCTCTTGTCTAAACTTTCCAGAAATATTTATCCAAAATTGTATTGTAATTTCTTAATTAACTTTATCGCATTTCGCGACAATAGAATTCTTCGTTCTCTTCTCGCAATCTGTCTCGTTGCTCGACGTAATCTGTTGTAGTTCCGCAATTATCTGCAAATTGCACTTCATGCTCCTCTACTTCTATCTTAATATTCGATTCTTCGAACACGTTAACGTTCAAACATCAGATAAATTTCCTTCAAGTGAATCATCAACATGTTCCTCGCTATTACTTAAGAGGACAGATCAGTCGCGGAGCAAGGCCAAATTGACAGTTATTACCTCTATCGCCACGCTTCTTACAAGGAGAGTGTTCCAATTGTCCAACACCAAATTGAATGAAACTTTTTGAACGTGCAGTACATATATAAAAATAACTTGTGTTAACGGGATTTTATGCCGTTTGCTCAAAAATAATTTTCAAAGTTTGCCACAAATAGAGCATGGTATTGCTTTAACAGCACGTTTAGCTCTATCGCTTACGTAGTGTACTCGTTAGAGAGCTTGCCTTCTGATCCGACATTCGTGGGTCCGAGTTTTACCTGCGAACTTTTTTTCTTCTTTTTAAATCAAGTATTGTCAATATATCAAAAGCAAAAAGGTTATGTCATTCATAGCAATAAATGAAACGAAACTGTTTATTAATATTTCAAAACTCGTCGCTGGTCGGAAACACCGATTATAGCCGATTACTTACTTGCGCCATCTAATAAATTGGGTTGAACTAAACAATTTTGTTTCAAGGTCAGTAATATAACATGTACTTATCTATCTTATATTTTCTCTGGGTACAACCTACAAAATCAATATGTACAAAACATACGTCAAAACATGTTGACTACAAATCATATGATGTCGACGGAGTTTTCCGCTATTATGCTTGGATGCTATCTAGACATGCGTATTGCACCCTTGGACCTGGGATACAAACCTATATGACAATTTCAATGCACTTTCATATAGTCGTCTCGTTCAAATGGAATCAATTCAGGCTCTCAACTGTTGGTATATGTGTATTACGTATATGTGGTACCGCCCCCGTCAAAATCACTAACCGAAGTGCTGACAAATGGCATGACTTTTGCGTATACTTTACTATAAGCGGTCAATATTAAAAAATCGCAAAAATTGAGAGAAAATAATCGCCCGTCATCGATGTGGATTACACTCACAGGATATTATCTCAGTTTGTGCGTGTTCTCACTAAATATGGAGCCCATCCAAAATGGAGACTTCAAAATTTTGGGTCTACTTTAACCCACCTCACTTTACGCCCTATCGCTGAATCGATTAAGACTAAGCTTAAGTCGCTACGATTTTTAGTTTCCAATATATAGAGTTTTTAAAAACATTGAGGTCTTGTTGAGATATCGGGTCCTCTGTTGTGAAAACGATTATTATTAAATCTAAACATGTCTTTGGATTACAAAATACAAATTTATTATTAGAGTCAATAATTGACAATCTTCTAACCAGATATTCGCCGCTGAATGGAATATTGCCGGATAAAATTTTTAGCAACGTCCAGATGACCTGCAATTCAAACATTAAATAATTAAACAAATTTCGATGAGTTTGTCCAAATGTAGATGTAGAAGCAGTTGTACTCACCCAGTTGTATTTTTATATACAAAACCAACATTATAATCTGCGCTGGCACTTTATTTTCCGGGGATTGACTCTGCCACACTTGGTTTAACAGAGTCGCGGCTTGATCATATTGTCCCCGAATCGTCTTGATGATTGCCACATTGTATTGCATTACAGCGATCGCGCTTTGTAGTTTATTCGGAAACCATACTAAAAATATACAATTTTTTAAATACTTTCGAATCTTTAGACTTGGTATTTATACTTTTTATATACAAAAGGATCAATTTCCTTTTAAGTCTTTGGAATTGATACTTTTAT
Source organism: Mimaenictus wilsoni (assembly GCA_027575185.1). Taxonomy (NCBI): domain Eukaryota; kingdom Metazoa; phylum Arthropoda; class Insecta; order Coleoptera; family Staphylinidae; genus Mimaenictus; species Mimaenictus wilsoni. Next base: position 1,616 of record JAODAC010039126.1, on the reverse strand, counting down.
GTTTTGATACTTTCGATATCAGAAAGTATCGTTATCGATAAAAACATCGACATTTTCATTCGATTCTTTGGTATCGCTTATATAATATAAAATAAGTATCGATACTTTTAGTCAATACTAGTAAGTACTGATACTCTGAAATTTCGATACTTTCAATATCAAACAGTCTATCAAACATATTCTCTGATTTTCACAATTAGCCTTTCAAATTATAAGGCTAAAAACTATGAAGAAAAGAGGCTTACTTGCAGGTGGACTGGTTTCCGTTTGAATATCATCATCCAAATCATCACTAGGACATTCCAAACTAATATCCTTTATATTTTCCGGATTTAGGTGCTGCAGAGCCTCGGTGTGTTGATCTTTTAGCACCAAACATTCCACGGAGTACAAATGCCCCAATAATCTGAAAAGTTAGTTATAATTAATTCCTTTGATCTCTTTTTCCGCAATTATAATTTTAAGGTTCATACAAATATCAGGGTAATATTATAAATTTCATAAAACCCAATAATCGTGATTTGAACGTTTGGTTAGTTTAGGTTGCCTACAGTCAAATTTCACTTAAGGGCTATGGCTGTGGAATTTGAATGTAGGCAACTCAAATAACAATGTGAATAGGCTGTCAAAACTGAACACAATGAATACCGAGAACACACGAGAATCATTGACAACAATCGACGAACATCAACGAATCTCGCCGATGTTCGAAATTGAATCAATCGGACATTTACACGATATTAACGTAATTCATATAAACGTAATAAGTATTAACTAGGGATGTCAATTTTTCTCCAGTCATCGATTATTGGTGAAATCGATTAACCGTAGCCTGCGATTAATAAACGAAGGAGCAATCGGGCGAATTCGATTTTAATCGATTACGATTATTAACAGAATCGATGGTTGCGCCATTTACTAGCAAATGCTCGCATTAATATACCTTTTACCGATTACTACTGTATTAGTACAATCTTTTGCAAGATTACGCATTCATTATATGAAATACATGAAATAGAATTTCATATCAAATATGTTAACACTACCAATGACAAGAAAAAAACTTAAAGGGGAAATAAATAAAATTAATATAGAAAATTATTGTAAAATGGCCATCAACAGTTCAATTTTCCTAGTAAAATATGTAATTGGCTCAAAAAAATAAAATAGATACTCGTGCATATAAATTCTCAAAAATTAAACTAATAGTACTTATCATTAATGGTTTAATTTGCGATTAATTTAGTTCTAAAAATATCAATAATGTATTTAATTCGGGAATACTCATTGACAGTTAACAGTTAATAATTGATCGTTTAATAATGTGAGCTTTGCATTCAAAATTTGTACACATACATGTCAAATAAACTTATACCCAAATCAGTCGGTTATTCCGCCTAAACAGCGACCCAAGTTTGAGAATACTGTAAAAAATGTGAATGCCTGCAATGTCAGGCACACACATGCACACTTCTACTCTAGCAGAAGTGTGCATGCGTCGCTGTAGAGCAGGGGTGGGCAACTTTTTTCAGCATAGGACCAATTTTCATCTGACAATGCGGGCCAGATCAAATTGAGCGATTTTATATATGTATATATACAGGGTGTTTGGTGTA
>JAODAC010039125.1:6844-59611 GCA_027575185.1 Mimaenictus wilsoni | reverse complement strand
ATTTTTACTCCCGAAACATCTACTTCTCTCTTTAACATCTACAACAATTTGCATCGGACGGGTAGTCCACGAATCCTTGTAAAAATAAAAGATTCGCGTTAATTCGCGGGTTGATGTTGCTGTTCGCAACATCTGTAAACTCGCAGGACGCATGATCAATATTGAAATCGGAATCTATACGAATGTATGCTGCGTACTTGCAGGACAAAATCGAATTGTACAATGTGAATGTGCGATCGTGGTCGCTCTAGGCTCAACTGGTCTCTTATCAGATAAGGCGGACAGCGCCAACAAAAGTAAATTAAATTGGATAACAAGTTTAAATGCGCCGCAACCGTATATCAATCAACAACGATTCAAACGTAATGTAAATAAGTACATTAAGTACATTCAATAAGACCTCTTTAAATACAGAAAATAATTATTTACCCTCAGTGTAATTACACTCAGCTGTTTACTCATCTGCATAAACATCTCTTTTAGGATACTGAATATTTTACTTCATATATTATTTGTTTCATATATTTTATGAAGAACTAATCCATAAATCTATGAAGATATGTAACTAAATATAAATTGTATGTAGATTTAAGTTATAATATTTTTCAATTTACCAATTTTAAACGAATCTAACTTTTCCATACAAAAGTTATTTGATTTAAGATTTCCCCGACATCTATTTGTCGAATTTCGAGCAACAGAAATTTGAAGCAACCAAACGGGACAAAAAAGTCACAGCGTCTCTCTGCATTCGCCCCCCAAAAAAGTTGAAATTTGTAAAAAGTGGTCGTCGAGAAAAGTGGCCGGCATTCAAAGGCGACTTTTTCCACGCCGTGGCACACAACAAACACCACAAAAAACGCCGAACGACTGCCGGTCAGCGCATAGCATAGCCTTACGCTTACACAATACAGCGACAAGACAATGAGTTGTTATTACCAACGTATTAAAATATACCGGCCGTAATTGACTTGACTTTTTTTTGGGATAACCTCAAAGTGACGCCATGTCGCTCCGATGGCCCACAGAACGACACAACGGCAACACACCGAGCGCATAGTCGTAATACGCATTATATTTCTCGTTAAACGTTGTCTTTTCCTTTGGAAAACCAGTCGCAGTAGCAACAACTATATAGAAAAAAAATGAAGAAGGAGTGGAAATGATAGAAGAAAAGAAATTCAAAGGAAACCATGAAACATTGTATACCTATACCTGTATATAACAATATATAACTATAGGTTAGGTTAGGTTAAGTTTAAGTTGGCTTAGCTTAGTTTACTTTAGATTAGATTTCTCTAAACGACGACCCGCAGCCAGCCGGATAATGTTGTGAAGGCCTTGATATAGTCTGAAGCAAATTAGTATGATCTAACTCAATCGGCGGTTTGCTCTTGTGATAAATGACCCAAATCGGGTGGGGAAGGGGGTGTCCCCAGCTATGTATGTTCCATGACATCTACAACTAAACCAGTGATTCTTAAAGAGAGTCCTCTAGGGGACATATGGATATTTGTCTATTCATCATTTCCTCTCAATAGCACTACGCGAGGTCCGCGAATGTACAAAGGGACCCCCTCGAAAACTATAGAAAAAATTGAGAATCGCCGAAGTAAAAATAAATTTTATATTATTGTTATTTATTTTTAATTATTTAATAAATACAAGTGTGAAAACGACGGTTTTGGGCACGGTGCTGTTCGAAAGTGCACTAATAGCTGTGTTTACACACCAGTAGGGATGTCAACTTTTCACGAAGTATCGATACTTTTTGGTATCGATAGGTTTTAAACTTCGATACTTTCGATACCCAAGTATCGAAGAAAAGTATCGATACTTATTGGTATCGAAAATACCAATTGGCGCCATCTGTTAATGCATTTTCAAACTATTTTATTCGTTACAGTGTCCTGTATATTATCGACACAATGATTCGGATGTTACTCGCAAGTAGAGTTACCTTTTGAGAATGAAAAATATCGCGGTAATTCCTAAGTAATAAAATTAATAATATTAAAATTACTAATTGAGTAAATGACGAAATCGACTTCGAAGTGTCGAAACTTGTAATTTATCAACCTTTAATACTTTGATTACGACGAATTGATGAAATCGGAAAGTATAGGGAATATAACTTCCTTCAAAATTAATATTTTTGTGAATGAGTAATAAACTATTTTGGATGATAACATAAAATGCATAATTTAGGTATTAATTTCCATATGTTTCATGATTTTGTTTAGCGGATCTTACTCATTCATCACCGTCCATTCCTGACTTTTAATCATTCAAAATGTATTCAATTGAACTCAAAAGATTCACACATGTCATTTCACACAATTCGCTAACTTAATAACTTCAATAACTTAAATTAGTCGTCGTGTTTGTTCATATTAAGTGATTAATAGATGGCCTCAGTGTAGGGGCATGTCAAAAAGTATCGAAAATAACCAATTCGATACTATCGATAAGTATCGAAAATTAAAGTATCGATAAAAATAGATAAGTATCGACACATGATATCGAAACTTATCGATACCGATACTTTTTTTGACATCCCTACATACCAGTATCTTCCTGTACTTTTTCGTATGTTTAAGAAAATGTTTGTTCCAGCCCACCTGGGCAGCCTAGTGGTAGCATCTCCGCTTACCACGTAGGTGTACGGGGTTCGATTCCCCGAGGTGGGCAATCCATCGGGTGAATATTATTCACCCACAATTTACCACAAACACATTCAACACCCAACATTCAACACTCAACATTCAACACACAACTACTACTACACAGCAAAAACAACACAAATTGTAAACATACAAATATATATGTACAAATACGGCGGAAAAACCTTAGGGTTGATAGCCATTAAAATATGTACATTAATTTTTGTTTGTTCCAAACTGCAATGTCAAATATTACACTAAATATTACATAAAAAATAAACTAACAGTCTCCAATAGGTGGCAGGCTTAAAAAAGTACTTTAACCAACCATTTCACAATGCAGTTGGCCTCCAAATATTTTTAACAATGTGACATTCAAAGCCTTCGTAAAGGTAGAGAGAAGAGACTATCCCAAAAAACTAGTACACCATCTCAAAACAATAGACAGACGTTATAAAAAAAGTACAACGACCGACCAATAAAACAAGAATCTAATCGTTAATTTATTGCTGGATATGTTGCTAAAGTGACTAATGGTGGCACTAATGTTAATTTTAAATTTTAAACGATTTTGCCACAAGATTCTTGCAAAACAACGCAAAAACTCGGCTGAGAGTAGCTAGGAAAAAACTCAAACAACATTTGGCATCGGTGTTGTTTATTAGTTTGTTTGCTTTTTTAATTGCATGTGTGGGTTGAGGAAAAAAGCAGTCATCAGTCGGTTGGAGTTTTTGTTTCTTAACCTTGACCTTTACCTCGAATTTCGGGTTTTGTCGTTGTCCTAGTCTTGTAAAGTGACACACAACAACCTAAAAAATTACGATTTATTTTGTGTATATAAATTTTATAATTACTTATTTAATTATTTAATTTGCCTTTATTCAGAAATTTAATCTTACAACAATTTTGCGTAAGATCAGAGAGCGAGTAATATTATCATATATTTCAAAAGGTTAAAAACAAGTAAATTAGGAACATTTAGGTTAGGTCATGTAAACATATGATTAGCTAACGATGTGGTTAAGTATAAAAAATAAACTCAACCTAGTTAAAAGCAAGATAACCCAATCCAGGGGTGAGTAACATTTTTTCCGAACAGGCTAGGAAAAATCGACCCAGCTCTCAGACCGAGGTGTCCCGCTTGTACTTGTCCCAAGTCCCAAAATCTCAAATAGGGGGTCGCCTCTTGGGCCTAGAATACTTCGCAGGCCGCAGGTTGCTCATGCCTAACCTAACATAATTAAACATGTCCTAATATAGCATTAACCTAATCTCAGAAATCGGAAATATCCATATATCGATATTTATCGAAATGAAAGTATCGATAATTTTCGATGTCTCTATATTTATCGATTTTGCTAGAGTTTTTGTTGGAGTTTTACATTTTTTTTTTAATTAGGTTATGTCATGCACAAATAAGTTTAGTTACATTAAGATGAGGTTAAGTATGGTGAGGTTAATTATGAGAAAATGCATTGCAAACATTTACATACATTTATAACTAAATCAAAGATAATATAATTTAATTGTCCACCTGGGCAGCCTAGTGGTATCGTCTCGGCTTACCACATAGGAGGACGGGGTTCGATTCCCCGAAGTGGACAATCCACCGGGTGAATTATAATTAATAATTCACCCACTACACACCTCACACACTACAACATTCAACATTATTCAACATGCAACATCCAACACTCTACAATACACAACAACAACTACAAACTCACAAATTGTAAACATACACAAATACATTGTTATCACGGCGGAAGAACCCCAAGGTTGATAGCCACTAAAATATATACATTAATTTTTTTATAATGTAATTTAATCTAACCTATCCTAACCTAGCCGACCTCACATGCACAATTCAAAACCTAAAAATCCTACATCTGGCCCGCAAAGGCCACAAGCTCAACGTATTGGAAGCGATTTATATTAGACGGGAAATAAATGAAAATACAGACACTCTCTTTAACGACAAACTAGACCTACTTCTGTCTTCACTCCTTCACCCCTTTACCTGTAATATTGTATAAGAAAAATTTGTGTATAAATAAGAGACAAGCCGCGGCTTTCCGCGTTGTGGAGCTCGGTGCCCGTTAGATCACTGCAGTTAAGCAACGTCGGACGTAGCTACGCGTTGGATGGGTGACCACTTGGTGTCTCCCCACTGAACAAGCGGCTGCAGGACTCCTGATTTCGCGGTAAAAACGCGAACGAAGGTTGGGCGATTCGCTTGCAACGGTCCCCGGAAAATAACCCATATGCACAAAAAGTTCAGAGCAAGTACCATCAGTAGCGAGACCGGATTGGGCCGGGTGAAAGTTACTAATCCCTTGCACCACTATGTGGTAGAAAAAGGTTGTTGAATAAATAAATAAGCGACTGAACTTCGTACCAAATTGTACCAAATATACAATAATTGTAAAACATCGATAATGTGTTTATCTCCAGAGTTAATTTTTAAAATATTTTACCAAAACCCGGCAATAAACTTCATCAACTAATTTAACCAAATTTTGAGTTTCGATATGCGACAATAAACTTTAAATAATTGAAGGGGAGTTTATGTGTATGAGAACTAGAGAGAGAGAGAGAGAGCGAGAGGGAGAGAGCGAGAGAGAGAGAGATACATAAAAAAGTATTGAGATTCCTCCAAAAATAGAGAAGGGTTAAGATAGTTTAGCTTTTTTGAAATTATTTTTTACGATCTCAAAGATTTCAAAGCTACCCATCATTTTCATTCATTTTTTGTCCGTCTCCTCCATCGGTTTAAATACACGGAATTAAAAAAGAAGCTGCCAACCATAACAAAAAAACATCATTTTCTATAGTTTTTTGTTCGTTCTTTGATTCGACTCTGTCTTCTTATTCAAATGCGCGTGTGAACATCAAACGTCGACAGTCGGTTGTAAAATTGAGGAAAAACCGCTGATTAAGCATCTATCTAAAATCGCCGTTTAACGCTAGATCAACCGTTCCAAAAGGTTCATGCATGCTAACTAGGAAGAAAAAAGACGAATGCAAAAGGTTGGGTTATGTTTTGTAATGTCTTTGTGGGCACCTTTTATAACACTGAATAGCGCACGAATAACGCTGAATTAATATGCAAGGACACGTTATGTCAACATGACCGACCGCATCATGTGGATGTACACATACGAGCATGTGCGAACAAACCCAAGAAGCCTTAAGAAATCTTTACAATGAAAAATAGAAGAAAAAAAATAGAGACAAGAAATTTACAATCAAAACGATATAAACAGAATAAACACAAAATAAATGAAATTGAAAACTCATATAATATCGTACTTGTCATATAGCTCACAATCAGTTCATTGAAGTTCATTAAATTTGAATGAAAAGAAGTATCAAATTTATTTTAAGGAAACATGTTATAACATATCAAAAAAATATCGCTATTCATAAATATCGATATATTCATAATTTCGATATTTATTGATAATTTCAATTTCCATAAAATCGATATATCGATATCGAAATTTTGAATATCGTTTTGACATGTCATTGACGTAACCGCCATCTGTGAACTACTCCGAGAAGTTCAAAATTGGCAATGTTTCCTTTTAGGGCCACATTTTAGGTTCTATATAATAATGCTTAATCGTAATATTAAGTAAATTAAATTGTAATATTTGTCGAAATCGATATTTCCAATTTTTCGATATATCAATACCGAAATATCGTCATGAAAATATCGACATTATCACCAACGATCAAATCGAAATTCAGGACTAATTACAGTTCTCGACAATCTGCAGTGATCATTATTTCACATGAAATCTCGGACTCATACAGCGGCTACAGCAGTGTTCCTAACCTATATCCGTGGTTTTTTATTATTGTTAATCTTATGATAACGACGTAAATCGATATTTAAAGTAATACTAACCATAATAATAATACATGTACAGATCTATCAGTCAGTACAAGCAAATATAATTGTTCGCGCCACCGGCGCTTTTAGGGATTTTGGTACGAAGTGATATAGGGGTTGGTAGTGCCGACGCACCCTTAAGTCGCGCATGCGCAGCAACCCCTACCTTATCTGTCATAATTGCGCTTCTTGTGCCGAACATTTGTAAATAAAGTTAGTTTTTATCCAGCATTGCACCGAGTAAGTACGCTTTTAACCTCTTCTCTCGGCTGGTATTCTGTTGTCTGGAACCCAGTTTATCGTATTTTTCACGTGTTTATTCCGCTGGTGAACTCGCCAAAACCCTTTAGATAGGGCCCCGGGACGTTACAAATGCCGGGGTAATAATTTTAAGACAAGCCACTTACGTGCATTTACAATAATAATTGCGATAATACAGAAACGTAATGGTATATAAAAAAATCAATGTTGATCTTAATCCTATGATTCCAACAAATAATAATGGATTGAGAATTATTGTATAGAATCTAAAATGTGGCCTGAAAAAGAAAAATTGCCTATTTTGAACTTCTCAGAATACTTCTCAGATGGCGGTTACGACGATGACATGTCAAAACGATATTAAAAATTTCGATATCGGTATATATATATATTATGGAAAATGAAATTACCGATAAATAGCGAAATTTTGAGGCCTATATATCGATATTTCTCAATATCGATATTTTTTTGACATGTCTTGTCCCGACCAGACATCATACACTGACAATAAAAAATGGGCTGAATATCACCCAACGTCTTATTTTAATCTAACACTTCGAAATCAATCCTAACCCAATTTTAATAAATATTTACTAATGTGTTTAACCTCTTTCCTAACTTATTTGAACGGAAATAAAAGTATTTTAACCTAAAATTTCAATCAAGATCATTTCATCAAGATCAAGAACATTTTGTTTCAGACTTTAATTCTCATCAATTCCTTCCCAATTTTTTCTCCAGCTCTTTTCCTCAATATTGTTTGTGTGTATACATTTTTCTAGAATGATTAAAAAAGAAAATATTATAAGAAGCGTGCAGTACTCAACGATGACGGTTTGTGCGTACATATATACTCGTATTTTTGTATGTGTGAGAGTACACTGGGTGTTTTCTCACGGTGGCCGGCCACGGTGCGGTGTTCGCGGCCTGTCGTCCGCTCTCTTCTAAGGTGGCTAGTTTTTGTTCGGGTTCGAGCAAAAAAAGCCAACCTACGCGACGGTCGCCCATCGACAACATCGGCGGCGGCATTCGCTCTGCATTCTCGCTCCTCGCGACGACAAAAAACACGATAGTCATACCTGCTTGATGAGTTTTTACACACACGTATAGATTTTAATATACAATGTACGTTAATGATATGCATCGTCGTGCGACCGGACGGATCACGGAAGGGTTGTCGACTTGCTTGCGCTCAGGGAGGGAGGAGAGGAAGAGAAAAAACGAGAAGAACGCAACCGGGTGAATAATGAGGGGTTGTGGGGAGATGCGGGTAATCTTGCTCGTTACGTTCCATTATGCAGCAGTTTACTCTGTTTTTTTTCTTTCGTTTGCTAAGTTGGATCAAATGTTTTTAATGTTTAACTATTTTTTTATTTACATCAAATCAAATAATAACTTAAGTCTGGTATCTTTTGCAATGAAATATAAACAACATTGAGTTATTAAATGAAAAGTCGAATATCGAAATTTACGATAAATATCGATATTTTCAATTCGATTCATATCGATGTATAGATAGATATCTGCATTCTGATTTCAATCAAAATCGATACACGCCAGCAATACCTGCTCACTAGGCATGTCAAGGGTACCCGATAATTCCGGGTTACTCGGTTTTCCGCCTTGTCAGTTTCGGGTTAAACCGGGCTTTTACTTTCAAGGGTTTAATTCGGATTTTCGTCAAAGTTTCGGGTTCTATACCAGAATCAGCTGATCTTGAAAGTATCGGGTTCAGCATCGACGCGGTTGCGTCCCACTACTAGGTGATGCTAAAAATTCTAATTCTTGAACCGGAATCGATGCAAGAACGCTCCACTATTGCGTGATTCTGTTTCCAAACCGAAATCGAGGCGAGTCGCCCCGCTCTTGCTTGATTCTGTTTTCAAACCGAAATCGAGGCGAGTGCGCGAGAACGTGTTGATACTTGTCACTAAAACAACAGCGATTAATTGCTCACGCAATTGCGGCACGTATCAGCTCGTGTTTTAACATGTTTATTTGTAGTACTAGCGAACGAAGCCTCCAACGTTTCTTCACATTGACCAGTGATTGAATTTCATGCATATTTGGAAAAATGAGAATAGCCATTCTCTTTGAGAATACTGATAATTGCATTTATCTTTTTCCAATTTTTTGTTTCTATTTTTTGTTTTTATTTATATACATTTTAATAGCTAACGAAAATAAAATAACTTTCATGCATATCGTTTTTTTTTTATATTACACTAGGTGCCGCTGTAAACGAGTTTTTGTTTGGATTTTAAACCCGGGCTTTCACAAACAAAACCGTAACAGAATAAACCCGCAGATTTTGAAAACCCTATTTTTTGACAAGCTCACTGCTGTTCCTATCCATATTTCCGAAGTACTATAGGCTCCGCCCGATCACTTACACCCTTTCGAACTCTGGCTTCGAAAGTGTCAAATCTTGAAAAAGGCGTAGATTAGAAGGTTGCAAGAGACTTGAGACGTGAGTCAAATGGATCAAAAGAGTCCCACCGATCCAATAATGATTCAATATAAGTTCCTTGTACTGAGGGACTGGTTGCTTCACTGGTTGTCGGTTTAAGACCGGTCGCGGACATTATCAATCACTTCCTAAACTACCTCAAACAACCTAAATTGATGTATCTCCTTACTAGTTAGATGTTAATAAAAGTATCGGTATCGATAAGTATCGATACCAAGTGTCGATACTTATCGGCTTTTATCGATACTTTAATTTTCGATACTTACCGATAGTATCGAATCGGTCATTTTCGCTACTTTTTGACATGTCCCCCACACTGAGGCCATCTGTTAATCACAACCACCAATTAGGATGGTAAACGTTTTCTGATTGTGAGCGAAACTTCGATTCCTAATCCTGTTTTTAAAATACTTGTTTCATTGTTATATCAATACTTCCCCACAATTCAAATTCATTTAAATTTTGCCATTTTTTGATAAAAACTTAGTTTGGCCTTAATTTTCTAAATCAATAATTTTACAAGTATTAATTTTATTACTTAGGAATTACCTCAATATTTTTCATTCTCAAACTGCAAGATTACTGTAACGAGTAAAAAAAAATTAAAAATGCATTAACAATGTGTGTTTTCGATACCAATAAGTATCGATACTTTTCTTCGAATCTTGGGTATTGAAAGTATCGAAGACTCAAAAGTATCGATACCGAAAAGTATCGATACTTCGTGAAAAGTTGACATCCCTTCTCCTCACTGCCCATCCATTGCCCCCTGCTAGCACAATACATCCACACATTTTTCACCAGTCTCTCACTTCTCATTCCCTCCAAACCCTTCCTCATATCTTGCCACTCTTGCAGTCGTTTCCAATTTCATACTAAGCCTTCCTACCTCCTGAAGCATAAAACTATCGATAAGACGATTTCCCCTTCCCTCCCCTATCACTTGTTTGAGATGTGAGTCAAAAAGACCATAAGGGATATCCTCACAGGTTCTATATTCTATATTAGTTTGTCTTTGTTTCTATACCGGAGTTTAATGTGTAATCTTCCACTGGTTGACAGTTCATGTCCGGTCGGAGGCATTATTAATCATTTCTTAAACTACCTCGAGCAATCTAAATGATATGAAAATACATGAGTTTCAGTCTTAATACATATATTCAAAATGTGTCTAAAATGCTAATTGAGAAAATGTCAATTTATAATTTTAATTTAATAATGTTCAATTCTATATTGTGAAAGTAGTTAAATAGATGAGTACTTTAGACAATACTTAAAGCACTCCGTACATCCCTGACCTCGCCTGCACATCTATCGATTATACTGTTTTACCCTGCTGGGCTGCTACACATCGCCTTCTTTGTTGAGTTGCAGGCCCGGCCTGTGTGTACGTTTAGATGTGTCTGTCTGTCTGTACGTATGTGTTTGTGCGTGCGTATGTATGCGAGTTTGTGTGCGAGTTTCTGATGCATTCTTTGCAGTTTTTCTTCCCTTTGTTGCGCATGCGCGCCAACTACCACCCTCTTCTTTATTTTCCTTCCGTACATCCTTGCATCGATTGTGCGTCGTCCTATATTCCAACCGAGGACAATAACCCACTAATTTCGTGCCTTTTTCTCCATCTTGATTTACAGTATTCCCAACGTCATTCCCCAGCAATCTGGCAGAGTTGCAGTTATTCCGAGTGATGCAAAACGCCTCCCTGTTGTACTACTACGACACACTCCTCGAGATGGGTGGCGATGATGTCCAACAACTCTGTGACGCCGGCGAGGAGGAGTTCTTGGAAATCATGTCTCTCGTAGGCATGGCGTCGAAGCCCTTGCATGTACGCCGCTTCCAGAAATCCCTTCAGGAATGGGTGAATAACTCGACAAGATTCAAGTCTCCTCTGATACCCTCAGAGGATTTTGAGTTGGAGCGGACCAGTCAGAGCACGATGTTTACCCCTACTCCACCAACATCGATGACACAGACGGCCAATCAGTATAGCTTTGAGGAGACTGCTCGTAGTATCTATGCTGCAAGTCCAGCTAGTCCCTCTCAACCCTACTCCCTTACAGCGAATAAGAGGCCGTATTCACCTCTAGATGCTCCTAACTCCTGTCCTCCATCGTCTAGCTCAAGTCCGGGAAGTTGTGCCTCCTTGCCAGGACTCCTCTCGAATGGAGGTGGTAACGGAGCTACGCCAGCACTTCCTGAGTCGCATGTGGTAAAATTATGTACAGCCGCGGATAGGCTTAGCAAACAACTGCCACAGTTTGAACCCAAACCTCAGAATAGTAAGAAGAAGATGTGCAAGGAGTTGGAGTTGGTCATGTCCATGCCGGATAGTGATCCGCGGAGGATGGATGAGATTCGGAAATATGCTGCCATCTATGGGAGGTTTGACTGCAAGAGAAGGCCAGAGAAGCCCTTGACCTTGCATGAAGTCTCCGTGAATGAGGCGGCTGCCCAAATTTGTAGATTCATTCCAGCTTTGTTAACTCGACGAGATGAATTGTTTCCACTTGCGAGGCAAGTAGTTAAAGATTCGGGGTGTCATTATTCTAAAACTGGGTAAGTTCACTTATAGTAATCTTAACCTAATACAACTAGTTCTAATAATCTAAATTTATAGTTTTTACATAACCTCTTACGTTTATAGAATTACCTCCAATCAATTCTGTAAAACTACGCGATCTACCCTAACTTAATCAGATCCTTACCTGGCTAAAATGTAAACTAACATAGTCAAACGTGACCTAATATATCAAGTGCTATCCCAATATGACTAATTTTAACCTAACCTTCTGACGGCTTGCTTAAAACGTGTTCTATACCAACTTAAGTAAATTATGTCAAGATAAATATGATTAGCTTACCATAGTTTAACCTAACCTAATCTTATTCCTCCTACTTTGCTCTAATCTCTTTCTATTACAACCTGACGCAACTGTCACTAATCTAATCTAAATTATTCAAAGCGAATACAACTCTGGAGTAATCTAACTTTTCTAATTTTGTCTGTGGCAACCTTAAAAAACCGTTTTGATCTAATTTTGATTTCAAACCTATCTTAAGGATAGATAGGTTCAATCAAACCTATTTTCTAACCCCTATTGGTATATTATAATCTAAATTCAGGAACTTTTATCTAACTTATCTTAAGTTGATATTATAAAGTTAATAGCATATCATTTCAAGATTGTCTCTATTCTAACGAAGCAAGCTCAGAAGTATAACTCTATTTAAAGCAATCTAACCTTGCCTGTTGATCTGATTTGACTTTATCTAACCTCATTTAATTAATCACTCTCTCTCTCTCTCTCTCTTCATATTCTAACCTATCATAACCTAAACTCTCCAACTATGTATATTAGACCTGCAGACTTAACCTAAAACATGACTTTATTCAACTTAAATGAATTTAATCTAATTTCTGTCGTTTTACTTCTTCAGAGCAAGTTATACAATGTGCCTAAGAACAGCCTCCGACCTCGTCGAAGGCAACAGCAATAGTAATCCAGGCCGAACGCGGCTGGAAGACAACACAACAATAACGATCACCACCGCCTCCACGACACCAACGAGCACGACGAAGCGACGCTACGACGAGAGCGGCTTCGATGAGGATGCTGCATCGCCGGCGCCTAAGAGGCACCAGGTCAGCGCGTCACCTAACAAGGCGCGAAGCATCCGCCCCACGCCACAATCATCACCGCTGCAATTAACCAAACTCTAAGCCTATTCACACACTTTTGCAGCCATTATACAAACGATTCATTACCTGCAATGCTTGTTGCAATTGAATGCACTTCTAGGATCCTTTGCATGCTTGTAATTTATTGCCTTCATTGTCACAGTATCCAAATTTTAGAATTTTAGGTCATAATCTGTAAATGAGCGTAAATAGACTGATACCCTTTTGGACGCTTAAGAGATAACCATATCTTCTTTCTTAAACGTCCAAAAATGGTTGAGTTTATTAACCTCGGATTATAACCTTATCCTTACTAAGGTTTATTGCTTTTATAACATATAACGCTGTTAGAAGCTTTAATTTTATGAATAACCTTAAATGTTTGCATACTGTCGACGTATCATCATTAATTTATTTGGTATTAGACGTTATTGGAGGTTATTTGAAGGTATTTGAAAATTTTAGGACTAAATTTCAACAAACAAACGCCGTTTGAAACACTGGATTAACAAACACATGGGTGAGGACGTGGATATGTTTAGGTTAAAATTTGTCTATTAAGGTATTTCGTATCTATATTGAGGTTTTTCCTATCTTTATTGTGGTTTTGCCTGTCTGTATTGAGGTTAAATCTATACCTATTAGGATGTTATAACCTCCTTTTCTAAGATATAGTTTTTATATTCTATTTTCCATAGATTATCATGCAAGAAATAGCTTTATCTAATCAGTATCAGCACATAAAACTCAAATATTGTAATTTAAGCTCTAAGGATATAATAATTAAAGCTAAATGTTTATTCTAGGAGTATCTAAAGTACGACAATAATGCAAGATCATCGATACATTTCAGTGCCTCACTTTTGCAATCAAAGGCACATAATAGGTAAAAATGAGATATTTACTTACAACTTGATTTTGCTTAATTTTTCCTTATTTTTGTAGAATATGTTCAGGAACCGACGACGACGACGCAGATCTTCAATATTCATTGAGTAATTCTTGTTCGAATTCACCTCTTCGAGTATGTATATAACCAATACATTTTTAATCACTTACAATTTCATAAAATATGTTGCATTCATTCATTTCATAAAAGTTATTTTAGAAGAAGTAATTTCAAGTCATTTCTCTGTCAGTGAAATCATGGTCGTTATTAGACTCAACCTATAATAACCTTTCTAAGCAATCAAATGGAGAACTGTCCCGGGATTTTAAGATATTTTCACGCAGAATGAAAAGAAAAAACTCAACATTTTTTGGAAAAGACGTTTTTTCACGATGTATATCTCAATAATTACCCAACATTTAGTCGTAAATACCAGAATGGGCATGGGCATTCTATAACATGCAGATTAGAAAATATTTAAGACAAATTTTGGATTTCAAGTTTTAGTTACACATTTTGATGCTAAACTTCAAATTTTTTACTTTTATGATATGCAACCAACATGACACAACAATATTCTATTCATAAATTTCGCCAATTCTATCAAAATATACTGTAGTTTACACTCAGAATTTATTTATCGGTTTTAATGATGGTCTAGTATGTTGTTATTCATATTATTATTCTTGATAAACGAAAGAAATATTGAAATATTTATAACTTATCTCATTTTATTATATGCAACCAACATTGCAGTAAATAAATTTTAAAAAACAAAAGTTGTTGAATTTGTCAAATCGTTTCTGTCATTTTCAAATTATTACTTTTGTTTTAACGTTGTTAGTTTATTTTCGTGTGCGTGCAAGTGCTAACTTAAACATTCCTCCTCTAGGAAAGTGAAAAAGACATCCCAGACGAAGTCGATGAAGTGAAACTAAACATCGACAGCGAACCTGCGAAATATTCACCCCGCGTGCATGTAATCGCCGCCAGTGGCGACAACATAATCGCCGTCGCCAATCCAGCACTCGCTCTATCACCGGCCATTTTGCCCTCTGGCACCACATTCGACTGATTAAGTTAAGTCTAACCTTACACTCTAACCTAAACTTAAATTCTAACCCAGTTAGGCTAAACAATGTTAACACCAAATCGCCATTCGCAATGTGATTGCAATATTTTACTAACTAGACTACAACTAAAATCAAAAAAAAGATGAGACCGACGACGAAAAACTCTCGAACTTGTGATTTATTTATGTTACAAATGATAAATATATATTATTTTATTAAATGTGATGTTTTAAATGGATGCTAACCTAAAAATGCCAACGAAGAACATAGTATATTGAAAAATAATACATTTATTAGGTTATAATAGAAACTTAACAAACTTAGAGCCTACATAAAGCAATAATACGTATATATTATGGTTATGTGTCCAAACGTGTTTGGAGGTTATGTTTGGTAATAATTTATTCAATCTGTTTGAGTATCCAATCTATAAACTTCGTGACTCGTGTGTATACACCGGGATAGCCTTTCTCGGCACATCGATAACCGTAGGAGACGACGCCGATTTGATACCGGGGTTTTTGGCGATTGGTGTAGTCGGCGATCATCAGTGGGCCACCGGAGTCACCTTGGCAGGAGTCCATTCCTCCTTCGGTGTATCCTGCACAGACGATACGCTCGTCGATGATTGTATTTGCTTTGGCGAACGCATCCTTACACTGCTTTGTGGGCACCACGGGAAGGATCACCTTCTGCAGACGTGGTGATGAAGGACCATCTAAATTTCACGATAAATTCAGGTTAGTAAACTTATAATTCACATTATGTGGTACTTACTGAAATATACGGCACCCCATCCGGAGACCAAAGCGTTATAACCTTCAAAGATGTTGTTTCGAATTGGCTCGTCGATTGGTAGACATACGGGCCATACTGAGGCTGAAATACAACATTTAGGTTATGTTCGTTATGTGAGAATTCTTGTTATTACTAGATGTTGGTTAAGAATGGACATATATATTATATTATCTGCTTATGTTCGGCTTAAGTTAGATGATGTACCCCTCCCCCCATACTTTAAGGATGGGTTTTGTCTCTTGAGTTTCATTTGTGATATTGATGCTGCCCGATACCGATACCTCATGCAATATTAGATATGACTTATTATTAGTTATAAAAAAAACAGCATACCCAATTTCACTGGATATTCCAAAGTAAGAATAGCAATATCATTAATAAACACCGTCGGTGAGTAGTTTTCATGGACCTTCTTGGCAGCGATGGGAATATTAAGAGGAGTCGCACCATCATCGTCTGAATAAAGATCTAGGTCACCCACACGCACCACATATCTGTAATTTACGTGTAAATCTCAATAAATATACCCCTAACAATAACCATCTCCCAGAATCCTCAAGTTATCGTGAAGAAAGAAACTTACACATCCTTTCCATGAATACAATGTGCCGCAGTGAGCACATGTCGGTCTGTGATCAAAGTTCCACCGCATTGCCAACGTGGTTGATCCGTTTTACCGCGATAACCAAGTGCCACCATCCATGGGTACTCCCCAAGGTTGGCAGGCACACCGCCAACGACGCGTGTGTTACTGTCGTTGCTCAGACCACAGTGCGGAGGCCGTAGTCGGTCGTAGAGGCTGGGCTCGCGATTTTCCACAGGCGGCGGTGTTGATTGACTTGGCGGTGGCGTGAAGGTAGGTTTGATTTGCGGAGGTACGGTGAAGGATGGTCGCTTGGTGGTTGTGGATGTAGTGCTCTCGAATTGGGAGCGGATATTCGGACAGCAGACTAGTGGTGTGGTGCCAACGTAACCGCAGGTGGAACGGCGAAGATAGTTTTGGACCTCGGGATTCTGGATCTGTGAGCGTAGAAGGCGGATGAGGCCATCACAACGTTTGATATTGATGCATTCGCCGTTGTCACCCAAGGGAGTTATGCAGTAGTTGCCTTCTATAGGTGAACAGAAGAAGAGAATATGGTGTAGAAGAACTGATTACAGAAACGTGTCTGAATCTTTGATAAAGTTGGATACTACCTAAAACAAGTTCTATAAGTCCTAACTAAGACAGTGACTTCGAAATAATCTGATCAGGCTTATAGACTGAACCTAATATAAATAAATGGGTTTTAATCTTAGTAAAAAAGTGTATTAAGATGGAAGCTACGAGGATTGTGGGTACCAACATAACACATGTTTTACCTCCATCTTCTCAATTATCGAGGATTTAACCAATTATAATGCCTTGGCCATCACCCTTGGTATATTCCTGCAAATTTGAATGAAGCTCTGCCTAATATCTTTATATCAACTTGGTTCCAAGTCTATAACTTGAAATTTGAGTTTTCTCTAGAGCAAATCTTACCCAATACCTGATTTCACATGATTCCAGAAATGACTATTCTGGGAAAGTCTGTTGCTTACTGCACTATTTGAGTATACTAATATAAGTATATTAATAGTCTGTTAAACATTCCTACTCATTTTCCAGTACATGATTCCATTGAATACAAAATCTTATATAGCAGGGATGAACATCCAGCGACTTTCCGAACATAGAGCATTCCCTGTTATAGAGGAATCCAAAATCCCTAGAAGTGCCCCTAACTTATTTGTTTGGGCTTTCCGATTTACTTATATTACGCTAAGCCATCTAAATTTAACCTTACCATTAATTGTAGTCCTATTATCCTGGAACCAACTATAGAAAGTCCTAGTCCTAAGTTTTTATTTTTGTCTAAGTAAGGGTCCTTTGTATAATGCCAAGCTTGAGAAAGACTGGTGTTAACCAGCATTGATATTATTTTTGAGGACTGCAAGCCGACAGCTACCCGCTGCCTGCATCTAGAGTAATGAAGTAAAGAGTGGACACTTGAAGGAATCAGATTAACAACTAACTTTATTTTCCTAAGAAATCTTATGAAGAAAAGCAAATACAAGTTCCTCTGCCTCTCGATGTAAGTGTGTGGAATTATTTTGCCGGGCCTCCACCAATCGGAACAGACCATCGCTGCCCTACCAACGAGTTAGACGATTAGCAATGCCAAGCGAAGCAGCGAGCGCCTGGAGCTATTGCCAGATCATCGCCAGACAGGTGCTTTATGCAGCTCCCTTTGGAACGAAAGGTGGCAATAATACTGCTGCTGCTCATAGACGGAAAACTGAGATACCTGTTTCACGATCGCGTGGCCTGAACAAACATCAGAATCATTGTCATCAACTCATGCAAGACAGCAGCAAAATGGCAGGCGTAGGAAATGGCGCAACATTCATCATCACTCCCCGATAACTGGATTCTCCTCCATAAACATTCTAAGTTTCTATTAAACCATTGCTAAAAGGCCATGATCAGATTTAGGAATCTTCGGACTCCCGAACTACTACTTCTTTGAATAAGAGATGTTTTCATTCTCGAACACACTGCTACCATCATATTGCCATGAAGTATGACCGCAGCGAAGCTGCCCTTGACATATCAATATGAACAAATATATAATCATCGGTAGGCAATTTTTATGATGTTAATCACGAATTGCAATAAGTAGAAAGAGAAAATGATGAATGCCTCCGACAGGACTTGAACCTGTATTCATCCATTCACCATTCACGATAGAATCACAGTACATCATAATCAGTTACTCTAGCAAGAAGTTCAATAAAGTAGACCACAAGAACAAACCAATTTTTCATTCTACTTTAAATATAGAGTTACTCAAGATTGTCTGCTAAAGACCCTAAGCAATTCAACAATTTCACCTTCGTTTTGAAGTTGGTAACACACCGTACATGACATACGGGGATTGAAGGTTCATGTCCTATCGGGGGCATTCATCATTTTCTCTTTCTAATTATTGCAATTCGTGATTAACATCCTAAAAATTGCCTACCGATGAATATTTGTTCAGTTTTGACAAGTCAAAGGCAGCTTCGCTGCGGTCATACTTCATTACAATATGATGGCAGTAGTGCGTTCGAGAATGTAAACATCTTTCAACGAAATGTTCGCAGCCCAATTCCGATGATTCGATGATACTTATTTGAACTTGAACAGTTCACAGGACTTAACCTCACAATATTCTTCTCATCCTTCGTACAATTAGAGATTTAAACAAATATTAAATTAATCTTAACTTGTTATAATGCAGAATCCTTTAAACATTATGAATTAATTTATAAGATTGTATGCTAATAATATAATTAAAAGTGAATAATAGCAATAACAACGTTAAAATCCAATTAAATTGATTGGATACACATTAATCTAATGTCGCCAGGCAAAAGACTGGCCCCCGTAGCGACGATAAATTATTTATACGCGAGTGAACTTGAACTATAAAGCATATATATATATATATATATCCCAGCAATCGATCGCGTCATTGCAACAAACATGGAAATAAATTGCAAAGCTTTTAGCCAGATCAGGCAACGCATGCGATGTCCTTGAAGCGCGAATGCAACTCTGCAGATTGGATTAAAATTACCTGCTACAATTTGATATTTTTTTACTTTCTAGCAATTTCGCAATTATCAGCGGTCACAACAACGACGTTGTCTATCTGGTTCCAGCTATATGTCGACAGACGTTGAGCGTTTTGCGTCCGTTGACCGGACGACCGCAATTTTCGGCAAAATTTCATGGTCGCAGAAACATGCTACTTTTTGTATTTATTTATATTGGATAGGAAGTTTTTTGCTGCGCAAACAGGAATAGAATAGCCGTCTGATTTGATATCACCTTGGCGAAGAATGGGCTTTATTTGGCGGTTTATTAACGGTTAATTTGTTTGCGTTCGTAATTCGTCGAAATTGATATGCGAAAAAATGAATACGTTTATGAAATGAGTAAAAAAATCACTCGTAAACGGGGAAATCCAGCGCGATTTTCATTGATTTGTCGTTATTACGGGCTCTCGAGTGGTTTATTCGTTAGTGCGTCATTCGAGTGTGCAGGTAAAAACGATAATTAGGTGTCGGTACGATTAAGTAATGAAATTGTGTAATGTTTATTAGGCCGTGAAAAAAGTTGTGGGACATTGATAGTAGTACGTGTTTTTGGTGTTAAAGTGTGTGGACGTTTTAATAATATTAATTTTCAAGGATTAATTGTTAGCCATGTAATAATTTAAAAAGTTTATTCTGTTCTAATCTAGCAAAACTCCTAAAATCCAAAAACAATTGTCTTCCATTCTTAAAGACAAATTGAATGCATTTGTTTTGTAAAATAATCTTTAACGTCGAAATATAACAGGAGTGGCCCTAGGATAGTTCGAGATCCACCCGCGGCGCTACCTTCTAGACATGTCATAAAAATACATGTCATGTCATAAAAATATCGATATTGATAAATATCGATATATCTTAAAACTTTGATATTTATCGATTAATTCATTTTCCATTAATATTTGTTGGAATCATAAGATTAAGATCAACATCGATCTTTTCATAGAATTACAATTATATTACTACAACTTATAAGTATTATTGCAATTATTATATTTGGTGGGAAGACTGATAGATCTATATATGTATTGTTATTGTTAATATTTCTTTAAATATCGATTTTCGTCGTTATCATAAGATTAACAATAACAAAAAATCACGGATACAGGTCAGGAACACTTCTGTAGCCGGTGTAGGAGTCCGAGATTCTATGTGAATTAATGATCACTGCAGATTTTTGAGAACTGTAATTAGTCCTGAAACCCATATACCGATGGCGCTCCTGTGGTATTTCGATTTGATCGATATTGATAATGTCGAGAATTCCAAGACGATATTTCGATATCGATATATCGAAAAATTGGAAATAGCGATTTCGACAGATATCGATGTTTTATCATCGTCTGACATGTCTACAAGCTTCGTATATATTTCCCGATTATTTTAAAGCCATCAAATTAGGTATAATTCAAACGTCTAGAGTGAAACACACCGCGGGTGTACCAATGAGGAAATACGTGGTTATAGAATGCCGATATTGAGTATACCAGAACATTTTTTGAAAGCATTCGTTTCATTCTTTAATGGTCTCTAAAATCGCAAAACATAAAGGTGTAGTGGTGTGCGTGCTATTATTATAGACCCATTCAACCCCACTATTTTCAACTATTATCAACGAACATCTTTGGGTGAATTGTATGAAATACAAGTACAAATGCTTTAAAAATGCAAGAAATAATTTGAAATAATCTTGGATAAGAAAGAAGACTAGTTAGTTTTAATCTAGTCTACATATCATGAATTAAATTCAATTATTTTATTTGAGAAATGTCAAAATAACAGCAATAATTTAAAATAAAACTTAGTTCTACATTGGGAGATACCGTATCCGGAACCTGTACTAATCGGAATCCTGCCTAGAACGGAAAATTTACCAAGTCTGCTGACTTATGATATGTAAATGCGATTTTATTCCAAATGCATGTGATAAAAAGTGATAAAAATGCATTTCTTCGTGTTTTTTTTGCGAAACTGACTTCGAAAAACCTGTCAACAACCCGGAAAATGTTTGGTCTCGTGACTTTCCGTATGTAGCAAGTTCCACTATACTTTGAAATAATGTTGGATATAGAATAGATAAAGTTTATCAGCTTAAATCTAATCTAAATATACCTAAAGTGACATGAAACTATTTAAGCTGAGGGTCAGACATATTTCAAATTTCAAGCACTGCTCGGTTATAGGAGAAGTGTTGTTCATTTAATTTCAAATCTTAAAGTATTCGAATTTTGTTAGCCTTTGTCAATTAGTTCTGTTATCAATCCCATGGTCAAAGGCAAACCCTTATTAATATCGTGAGATACAAATGGTAGTGGACATATGTCGGTTCTAGACCCACCCCTTTTTGTAATAAACGTTCCACAACTATTTAATCAAAGACTATGTAGTTATTTGAAAGATTAAGTTTCCCTATCTAAAATATTGCTAAGAGAAATATGTTCATTTTCAAGAAATAATATGAAAATGACTTCATTATTTCACTTAACTAAATATAGGTTAAATTTGAATTAATTTAACAAAATTTCACCGAAATACTGTAACACTACATCAACCTACCAACCTTAAATTTGCCTATTGAATTGAATTAAGCTGTGTTATTCAAAGTAATGGACACCTCAATTGTTTCTAAAAACATGAAACATCTTCTTGGAAAGCTTTAAAACATAAAATAATACAAATTTACCTTGTGCAAACGAAAATCCAATAAACAAGAAACTCAGCAAAGCCCGGGCGAACATCTTGGCAAATTTTGAATGCACTTTTCTATCGAGACGTACGTAATAATTGACGCTAATCACTTTTTAAGATGCCAACAAGTAAAGCTAAGCAAATAGTAGATTGTTTATGATGCTGCGACTAACTTTGATTCATCACGCGTTTTATGTAATGTTTACGCGACAATTTCGCAGTCGAAACGCGAATCTACGCGGCCGCGCGTGTATGATTTAAGAGTGTGTGTGCAAACCACGCGCGATGACCGGTGGCTGTTGACTGATGTTCAAAACGTGCGCCGCTGAATTATAAGTAGCCTGCTGGACATGATGATCATATTCGTCATTCGGATTGATTGCGACTCGATTTAGTGAATCCCGCGTCTATTTCTCGGATGTAGAAATTTCATTAATACATTTCTTTTTTGGACTTCCCGTTTGAGATAGGTTATAGTTAAAATAGTTAGTCACTTATGATTTCAGTGGTTAATGTTCGTGAAAATAGCAAGGTATGAGGGAAATGTATTTTCGTCGATTCGAGGTCCTCCCCAGCTTCCTTTGCATCAATATGTTTCGCCTATACCCCTTGTTCGCCCCACCGGCGCTTTTAGGGATTTTCGTACGACGTGATATTGGGGTTGGTAGTGCCGACGCACGCTTAAGCCGCGCATGCGCAGCAACCCCTACCCTATCTATCAATTGGCGCTTCTTGTGCCGAACCTTTGTAAATAAAGTTAATTTTTATCCAGCGTTGCACCGAGTAGGTACGTTTTAACCTCACCAGTCGACGTGTCTCGAACCCAGTTTTTCGTGTTTTTTACGTGTTTATTCCACTGGTGAATTCGCCAAAGCCATTTAGATAGGGCCCCGCGACCTTACAAATCTCGGGGTAATAATTTTAAGACAAGCGGCTTACGCGCATTTACACCTCTCATTAATGCAGTGGTTTCCAACCTATTTTTACTGGCAAAAATTGGTGCGCCTCCCTTAAACTTTTATTAAGGGAGGCGCACGGTTGAGCTTGTTTTTCAGCACAAATTTTCTCAAACCGTGGTATCATTGAAGAAATCGCGGTCCTCAGTTCCTTTTCAATCATTAAGCGAGATCGATACTTTGTTTTTGATTCATTTTTTTGACACCTATTCTACTTTTTTGGTGTGTATTCGAAATAGATATTTTGCATGCCGCCCTTGTAACAGTCTCGCGCCCCACAGGTTGGAAACCACGGCATTAATGGTTACTAATAGCATGACTTCTAAACATTTGCCTTAAATGTTAGCTCAGCTTTATTTCAATTTTTTAATTTGCAGTAGTATATTACATTTTTGGATTTACTAACAAGAAATTTAAGTGTAAGGGACTTGAAGTTACAGTTACTTAAGTAAAGATACATTTTTATAAATTATATTCTTTGGAATATCGAAATATGAATATAGTGTATATTCGACGGTTCTAGAGCCACCCCCACCTTGTTTGTATATATTTCGCCTATACTACTGGTGGGGAGCCAGTACATTCACCGCGGAACAATCACCGCTGCTAAATTCACCGTTACGAAAATTCACCGCGCGAAAACTCACCGCGGGGATTGGGTGGTGCTCGAGGGCATTGCGCCTATAGCGAGTATTATTCCGTAAACAAATGTATTACGTGCATATATAATTAATTTAAATGAAATTGACGTCTAAAACGAAAGTGTCCAAGTTAATACAATCAGATTCATATGATATTATCGTATAATCGTAATGAAAACAAATTAGCTGTGAAATATGATTATGTATACAGAACATTTTAGTGCTCGTGTTCCTCACCGAACTAACAATAAGCGTTAAGAAGTTAATTGCTCAGCATTTCTGCACATTCGTGAATGTGTCCCATGTGTTATCAAACCGATGTTGATTGAACTTTTTTGCTAATTAATTGCGAGATATTCCTTAACAATGATTGAAATTAATACAGTTCAGAAGAAGTTGCTCGTTTAGGGGCACTTGTTATTAAAGAGATACGAAGAGCGGGGATTTTTCTTAGCGGTGAATTAACTCGCGGCGATTTAACGAGCGGTGATTTTTCTTAGCGGTGAATATACGACGGTGATTTTGCAGCGGTGAATTTTCGTAGATCCCTACTGGTGGGCTTGCGAGCCACTTATGGTAATTTGAAAAATTAAATTTGGAAATTCAGAACCCTGGGGGAGGGTCCCGTGAAGAATCAAGTGCAGGCAATTACTTTCACTTCCTCCCCTGCGTCTTGGTATATTACAAAGTATATCGCTTTTTAATTACTAGAAATTGTCCAGCCAAGTGGCGCAGTGGTATGGTCGATAACCACTGTCCATGGGGTGCCGTGTTCGATTCACGGTGGGGATGCATATTCAAATGAATTCTTCTTATCAATAGTGTTAGTCTCTAATATGACTAATGACATTGAAAACGAATTGAATAGAACTAATGATCATAGCAGTCGATGCTCGGTAAAATCAAAAAAAAATTACTAGAAATCGATTTTTTTGCTCTTCCGACCCAAAAGGTTACCCGTTATTGGCCTATACTTCTAATACCTATCACGACGATTCTAGTCTAATTCTTTTCTAGTATTAATACCTTCTAGGCACACCTGTTTGATAATATATGAAGTACAATCCACTAATATCAACAGATTTAAAGGAATCGAATCTGCGTTCATTCTCAATCCACTCCATTCAATTAGAATACTTCTGCCTAAAATTTAGATCAAATTTGATCAGAACTCTTATTAGAAACCGAGATAGATGAACCTATCAAAAACACTTCTCGAAAGTTATTGATAATATTTGACCTACAACCGCATAGATCCAAATATGATATTCCATTCCCGTCGTTTTCGTGTAAACAGTAGCTGATTGTTTACGATTCAAATGCACGACTGTAATTTACGTGTCTCGAGATTAATTAGATGTCAATTACTTATTGCGTGTGATCGACGTATTGTAATGATTTATGCAGCTAGTGAAAACCGCGATGACGCATTGCAATATTTTCACCATAAACAATGCCGAGGACGACAAGACCATCAGGACAGGATTCTGTTGGGAAGGTCGTTGGGTCTTCGGCCAAGAGACGCTGATTTATAAATCCGGATTGCTTTTTTGCTGGATTTTACCAATTTTATGACCGGAAGTTAAAAGATGACTAACAATAAGTCAGTTTTTGTTTGTTGTTTAATTTGTAGTCGTAGGAAAGTGAAACGTGATCTGCAGCTATAGCTTATTGACGTAGTTTTACTGGATTTGCCTAATCTTACATAATATGAAGCAACTTAAGTCAATGAAGTAGTAATACTTGGAATATTCTTGAGAGAGTATATTTTGCGTAAGCATATTGTACTTAAGAGTAAGTAACCTTGAAGTTGTCATCATTTTTCGTTTTGCGAATTCAAACAATTCAATAAAACCGGTATTATTGAGAAAGTGACGGGACCAACCAATTTTCCGTTGTTGACAGATTTCCGCATATTACAAGTGAATACAATACAACGACGGGGGGTGTTTTGATAGTCAATGAGCCAAAAAGCCAAAATAATATACTTTTAGTAGCACTCGTTGCGATAAAATTAAGAAAAATTAGAAAATTCCAGGAGGGGCTCGGGGCTCCTATATATGGCCATATTTTGTTCACAAATATTTCATCCCGTTAATGATATACAGGTTCGGCGTATTACAGGTCAATTTACAATACAAAAATTTCGTAAACTAACGGATCAGGATTTTTTTCCGTTTTAGATAGGATACTGAAAGTTCGACATACTGCGGGTTTCAATGTATTTCACCAACGTACAATTTTCCGGTATTCCTACAAGGAACATAGTCCGGTTCCGGTCTCGCTATACAATTTCATTTGCAAATATTTTGTTTACGGAGACCATTTGCAAGCCCATCGTCCAACGCTTCCCCTTATTAAAGACTTGGGCCCTTAGACTAAACCTCTTCTGGACCTCTCTCTCCTCCTACGTTAGGTCGTCGTCCCAGAAAACTTGTGTCCCCACCAATAACGCCCTGGCCTTCATGACCTTCCTCTTTTTGTCCATCTCCCGCAAATCCACTAGTATTTTCTTTCCTTCAGCCCCCAGCTCTACACACCTTCTCATTCTCACCTCCGCGCCTAATTTCTTCCATACTTCCCCCAGCTCCTCTCTTTCAGCCCTGGTCGCTATTACATTGCGTCTCCTCTCTTCCTTCTCACGCCTCTCCTCCACTCTTTCTACTTTCTAAGTGGTGAACAGGAGAGTGGGCTCCTGTTCACCACTTCCCATCTGCCTTCATCCTGCTTGCTCCTCTCGATTTCCTCCATCTCCAGCTTGTCCCTGTGCCTCCTCTCCTCCTCTGCCCTCTTTCTTTCCTTCTCGACGTCCACCTTAACCAGGTCCATTTCCTTCATCCTTGTCTCCATCTCCTTTCTCTCCTTCTCCAACTTTCTCCTCTCTTCGACCAATCTCTTCCTCTCCCGCTCCAACTCCGCATTTTGCTCCCCCAGTTCATCCTTCACTCGTTATAATTCTTGTTGCAGTTTCTTGTCTTCTTGAGCCTTTCTTTTCCTCTGCTCACGCCACTCGCGCTCCTTCTTCTTGCGCTCCACTTCCTCCGTCTCCCTTCTGATCGCCTCTTCCTGCAGCGCCAACACCGCTTGCCATAACACTGCTATAGTATTGCCACCACCTTGCCTACACACCTCAGGCGATCCTGGGATGATAGCTGGTTTTGTATATGAGTATTGTTCGGTTTATTTTGGTTATTATTTATTTGGGAAATGCTGTAAAGGTTATCAGGAAGACCGGAATGCCAATAAAGGTTATATATTCAGGGTTTGAACTCCGAACCTTCGTTGCTACACCTGAGCGTTACCATTATGCCACGTACTCCACTAGAAATTAAGTAAAACGTAACTTCATAAATCCTTTCTGTTAGTTCTACTTACCTCTTAAGTAGAATTAACAGAAAGGCTTAAAGAAATCACTTTTTTCACCCGGTTGTACTCTGATCAACCCTTACTTAATGCAAGTCGTAAGGAAGTAATTTTAACCTAACCGAACATAACCTCATCAACTCTTACTTAATCATCTCAAGCTTTAACCTCAACCAACTAAATATAAGTCACCTTGAAGAATAACCTAGAACATTTTTCTAAATTTCATTGTACCTAATCCCACCTATATCATCACTCAACAAAATCAACGCATAAAAATGTAAAAAATTATCTACACTCGGAAGTGTGAGCTGCCATGACTAATGCGCTAATGCGTGCCAATTACAAGCATGCTAATGATATTCGTATATTCAATGAAACTGTAGCCATTCGGTCAACTTGCACAAAACACGCAAAACAGGTTCGTATAAAAGCCTTTTTATTTGCAATGTGCGAATCTGCTAATTTCAGCAGGTAATACCAAGTAGGAAATGTCACAAATAGGAAATCACATTACACAGATCATAAAACGAACCACAAAACAGAGCCATTGCAATACATTAAATTAGATACAAATTGTAAAGTGACCACAAATTATTTGTGATTGAATAGGCTGCAGGATGTACCTCTGAAATGCACCCATCGATGCGTGGATAGGGATATCCCAACCGACGACCTTAGGTACAGGTGTATTTCTTCGAAATGATCATTGCACAAACAAAATTTAATTATATTTTGCGCATGAGTAAAGTCAATTAACGCATTTGCAAATCGAAAACCGGTGGTTTACAATTATGGTTAGGTTACTTACGCGGTCGTTATGACGCAAAAGCAGTTTGCGTTGAAGAACTGGTTCATGATACCAGTGGCAATTTTAAGAAAGGCACTGTATTACAATGATGCAATAAATTATTGGTTCAGTCGTTCATTATCTTGAAGAGATAGAATTAGTGTACCCACGTAAATGTTTTCATCCTTAATTGAGGTTTTGCGTTGAACTGGTAAGGCCCTATATATAATATGTGGGTAAGGCTTACTTTTCCTCTTTAGATTCACATCCAGGGGCGCTGGACTCGCCATGGGAACTATTGGCCGTCAGTGGGGGAGGGGAAATCTGAGTAGAAATCCCGCAAGCGGCAGCACCAGTGATACTGGTCAGCGAAAATCTATGACGAATACCGATAATCATTGAAAATTGAGCTGATAGTTGTGTTTTTGCCCCTGGATCGCCATTTGTGCTTTCACCACGCCTTTGGCCTCGTGCTGCCACGTTTACTTTGCTGGGGAACTCAGTAAAGCCGTTTACATAAAGGCAGGTGAGCGCAAACAAACGATTAAAGCTCTCAATCTGAATCTGAATTCGATAAGCGTAGTTGTGAACTTGTAAGAGTGAGACCTGAGTAGAAAGCTCTTCTCTAGATTGAATCTTGTCTGATATAATAGTAAATAAAGGCAAATTAGCGGATTAACACGTTCCTGGTAAAACGGGCGTATTTAATCAATCCAATTGTGAATGACCCTGGTAAAATAGGCTCATCAGAGCTAGACAGAGCCAGACAAACCTTGACCTTCAAGTTCGGCGTTCAAGCAGCTCATTCTCCAATCGAATAGGGACTCTCCAAAGATTGTCTTTGACTGTCGCCGTCTACGGAATGTTTTGTAGCGGGCGGCTTTGATGAAATCCAAGAGGATTACTTTTATCAGGACTCTTTGAAAATGTACTGATGGTAGTAGTACTGATCTAGGAAAAATCGAAAGTTCACCCTTATCATCCTTACCTCTATGTGGCGGCAACCATCGTGAGAAGTAATCGCGCAGTGTCCGCATCTCTCATTCCATACGACATTTACTCATTGCTTTTATACGATACTATCAGTATAGCAATATTTCTATTTGTTTATTCTTATTCAAGCTTGTCATTTTAAATCCCCCTCCCCTTGCCATTATAAGTTATAAAACCACTCGTACTGTGGCGCTAGTAGTCATGTTAACTTGGTTAAAATCATGAATATATAAAACATATATGATCTGTATCTATAATCATGCTATAACCCAAAGAAAATGCCTAAATAGAATGTCAAGCTCCATGTTAACTCGTGTTCACTCAAAAGCCCGCCTCCCAGATGATGGCGCTTCAATAGTCGCTCCGAAATCTCCCTTCCACAGTCCTACTATTCATTTGATTCATCTTTTTTCTATGTTTTTCAATGTTTCAATACAAACAAAACACATGAATCTTCTTAAAGTTTTATTTAAAAATAATGCATAGCACTAAGTGGAGTAAATATAACAATATACATATTTTCTGCACATTTATTAATATTTTTTGGGATACGTATGTATGAAAATCTGAAAAGAATATATGAGTACATTTAGAATTCAATATGGTATGTATAGGTCAATTTTGATCTTAATGGAAAATTTAATGTGATCACTGCGATGCACTTCAAGTGAATGTAGAAGATAATGTTTTAGGCTCAAAATGCCTGTACAATTTTCAATCAGTTTGGACTTTACTGTTGGTTACATCGCTGCCAATCATGTTCTGCATCCGCTGATGGAGCTTTTTGAGGAAATCTATGCAGGAAATTGCCTGGTGTTGGCCGCCGAACACAACATACTTCTGTCTCATTAAGTGGATGAGTTTCGAAGTATTTAATTAATAACCGGGATTTCATTGTTAAAATTGTCAAAAACGGAAAAATGATACTCCACACTGGCTTGATAATTTGCTGAACTAGCGCAATTAGCACGCGGCAATATAACGAATGCGGCACAGATCGTATGGTACATGACATTTGATAATTCAAAGTCACCACGAAAAACACGGAGGTGAACGTAGCGCCCCCTTGTAGGAGTTTGCCGTTCAGTGAACCAGATTCCCCATAAAGCTTAAAACTTTCTTCATTCCTCTATGCTATAACCTATGAAAATCAAAGCTTTAAAACTGGAAATAGTCTAGTTGCAAAACCATTTATTTATTTGTGTACAAGGAGATACAAATACCATAATATGTCCTCAGACGAAGATGACTACATGTCCGATAAATATCTAGCAAAGTAAGTCATCCCTAACTTAAAATTCACCAAAATTATAACTTCCTCTCTAGAGAAACAGAAGATCTACGTCCTGGCATTCCAAAACGTAAAGCAGACCAACGCGCCTTTGATCAATACAAGAAGAAACTAAAATCACAAATTCCTAACCAAAAACAACAAGAAGTTATCCAACGAGATGAAGGCCTTAAGACAGCTCTATCAAGCTCCAATAAAGGCTTTCAAATGTTAGCAAAAATGGGCTATAAAACAGGAACTAGTTTAGGCACTTCAAACACAGGCATTGTCGAACCAATAAGTATAAACCTCAGGTCGGATAAGCAAGGTTTGGGCAAGAAGACACAAAAAACGCAGAAACAGAAAGTTGAAATAACCCAGGAGATGCAGGATACTTTTCGTAGAGATATTTATGAAAAGAAAACTATGGAAATGATACGTAGGTTCTACTTTAAAGCACAAGCAAGTTGTATCCATTTAGACCATCAGAATGATATAATACAACCAGTGAAAGAGTTTTACTGGCCTTTAAAGCTTATGAAAGAGATGAAGGCAAAGGAAAAAGTTAGACTTAAACAAAGTAGGGATTTGGACGAGTCAAGTGCAGATGAATCAAGTGATGAAGAAGACACCGAAGAGAAGATAGAGGAAATAAATGAAGTTGTGTTACAGGATATAGTGATGTACCTGAGAACTACTTATTTTTATTGTGTATATTGTGCTGCTAAAGCTAATGATCAGGAAGATTTGGAATCTTTTTGTCCTGGGGAGAATTATGAAGATCATAATATTGATTAAAAAGGTTTTAATTTAATCATTCAATTAGTAAAAACTTCATGATAACCTGTATCTCCCCAAAATATACTCACAAGGGACGTTCACACATTGTCCGACATGAATTTGAATGAAAATTTTTGTACTTGTTCATATTGAAATAGTTCCGGTTGATAGAATTTTTCGCATTTTTGGAGCGTTTGCCCGAGAAAAAATTCTAAGTTCGGTCACAAAAGTGTTGAGGAGTATAGTGCTAAAACATAAACAACAAGTTTCGCCATATCAGCATTGAGACACACTGTGGACTGGTAATTAATAGAGACTATTATAATATATGAACTAAACGAACAAAACTTTTCATTCAAAATGCAGCAAGACCAAAGTTAAGCGGACCCTACGCGACTGGTTATACCCTTAGATTTTCCTTATTTCTAGAAGTGTCAATCATGCACCAATCGATTTTGCGTAAAAATTGCTTTAAACTCCTGGGAAAGTGTTTCATTTGATTACCTACATTTAGAACCGATGTTAGAACGCATGAAAGTTGAATATAATGACGGTGGGTAGATGTTAAAATATGTTTTTACGCTTCCAAAACGCTCTGGATATGTCTTCAACAATCTATAACATTTACTCTACAAAATTTATCGGAAAAATTATGTCACTAGTTAGTGGAAAATTTAATTCTGTATCGATTAATATCGGATTTGTATACATAAAAATATGGCAAATGTAAGTAAAACTTTGATCTTTAGAAGAAGTCATTTTTCTGACAGCTAAAAAGTCGCCGTTATTAGACCCAATTTTTATGACTTCTAACTCTGTTCTAAGTAATCAAATGAAACACTGTCCCAGGAATTTAAAGCAATTTTCACATTGAATCGGTGGGTGCCTGATTAATATTTCTAGAAATAGGGGAAATGTGAATAAAAATGGAATGTTCAGGACAAGTCATTTTTGAGATCAGCAATGTTGTCGTTGTTAGAGTAAATTTCAATGGGTTATAAGTTATAAACATGTGATCCAAAAAACTGTAAACTGCAGGAAATTGTGGCAAATTTCATTCTGAGTCGAATGGTATATGATTTGTATATATTTGAGAAAGGTGTATACAAATAAAAGAGAAATTTTAGAAGAAGTAATTTCTAGTCATTTTTTCTGTCAGTGAAATCGTATCATGAATTATAATATCGTATAATATCACAAGCAATCAAATGAAAAACTGTCCCTGTAGTTTGAAAATATTTTCACGCTGAATCGATTAGTGCATGATTTACAATCCCAACAATTCGGGAAATATGAAAAACCGAAAACTCGACATTTTTTGGAAAATATGTTTTTTTACATATATCTCAATAATTATCCAACTTTTGATCGTAAATGTGTATATCAAAACAAACTCTATTTGCTGAGAAATCGATCTGTACAAGAATAAGCATTCTACAACATGCAGATTTGAAAATATTTTAGAACAAAATTTGAATTTCACGTTTTAATTTCGCATTTTGCCGCTACGTGGTACCGCCCGCGTAGGGTTCTCTTAATCTAACCTCAAATAATTTCCACAAATGTGATTTAAAAAACTATCCAAAGTTTGGCAACAAATACAAAAGAAAGCAATGGAGAAGCCTGATGTCCCCAAAATATACCTAGAAAATGAAGTATTATATTATTCCAACAAAAAGGACGCAGCTAAAGAGAAAATATCTCATTTTATTCAACATATTTCAATAGAAAACAAAATACACCTCAAGGAAAGTTTGGAACAACATAAAATATGGAAAGAATATGATTATTTCATCTATTTAAAGCTGTTAGAGCGAAAGATTGATAATCCAAACATTGACGCTATTTTGCTACATGTTCTAGATTCACTTACATCGAATATCAAAGAAATGGTGATCATTTCAATGGAAATATTGAAACATATTGCTGATAAACTCCCTTTGGAGGGTTTGGAAATGTTTATAAAACTTTATTTTAGTATACATGACTCAAATACCCCTGATATGAGGTAAGCTTATTAAGTTTGCGCATTTTATAGTTTAGATTTCAAGTCTTGTTTGTTTTTAATTTTGAAATTTCTAATTTTAAACAGTTTCTATGGATATTTACTTCCAACAATAAAAATATTATATGGTGATCCAGGATTGAAGATACTACATGATAATTGCAAGAATAATTTGTATAAATTGCAAACAATTTGCAAATATACAAAAAGAAACACTTTATCCGCATTTATATCCTCAGAACTCATAGAAAGTCAACATTATGATGGTCGTTCTGTGTATGAAGATGTAGAACTAAAGGAAATGCTCTTTGAAGCAATTTGTAAACGTCGTGAAAAAGTTCTTGCCTATGAGACTATCGAAATTGACTTTATTTTGCAAAATTTAAGTGGAATTGACCCACCTGCCATCAATTACTTCAAATATTTTGTTTCACATCTATGTATTACAACGAACAGAGACAGAAATCTTTCCTCTGATGCCTTTACTCGGATTCAAGAGAAAGCTTTTCTTCTTTTGGCAGAAGATGACACAGTAAAAGTTAAACGTGGTGCAAAAATCTACAGAGATTTTTACAATTGTGTTGTCAAATCACAGTATAAAACCATGTATACCTTGATGCCATCAGATAAATATGAAGAAAGAAGTTCTCCGACTTATCAACTGCTAAAATGTTCAGAAAAATTGAATATTTCGAGTTCTGAATGGTTGAAAGGCATTGTTGCCTTGATAAATGACACGAATTTTCACCTTTTTGAAGAAATTTTGACTTTGCATGATTGTAACCAAGTTTTATCCAAGGAAAAAGTTTGGTTGTTTTATAAAAACTTAGAGGATGATTATTTAGAGGATAAAATCGATGGATTGGTGAAATTATTAATAGGAAACTGGTATAAAACCAAAGAGAATCGAAAAGAATTATCTTTGGAGTTGCTAAAAGACTTCAATGATCTTAGAACCGAAATTTTACAAGAAAAACTTGATTACAATTTATATAGATCATTAAAAATGCTCTTAGAACTAGTTGGGGATGTTTCCAAAGAAGATGGGGAAGTTTTAAAACAGAGTTTGATAAATATTATTGATTTTATTGTCGTTGAAAGAGTTTTAAGGACAATTAATGTCAAATTATACGAGAGGATACTTGTGGTAAGTTTTTTGCACGTTTTTCACTTTTAACTAGTTAAAAATAACTTTTTGCAATTTTTATAGGCATCTTTGGATTTATTACTGAAATTGTCCCAAGATATTTCCGAAACTGAAATTTATAGGATCCTAAATTATTTAGAGAAAGGAATATTCTGTAATAAACGATATGCAGCCTCAGCAAGTGGCTTGCTTTATAGAAAATTCATTCAAACTCATTATTCTAAGCATCGGACAGTTTTGGATAGTTATCTACAAGATGTGCTGAAGAATAACAGCAAGTATGATCAAAAATCATCGAATATGAGACGTTGTCTTGAGAAACGAATCCTTATCCATGAGTTTTGTCTTGGTGTAAATGGTACAGATCAGAAAGAACTTGCAAAAATGATTTGCAGTTACATTACGACTGAAGAATTGGATTGTAATCGTTTGGATGCAAAGGAGAAGGATGTGAGAGTATATATTTTCGTCGTCAATGGTTTAATAGGAGATGCTTCATTGAAACAAGTCACGAACGAGTTTGTTTTTCCGTTGCTTAAGTTTTGTTTGTATGGTGTGGATTTTTATTCGGGAAATTTTGCTGTTTGGTGAGTTCTTGAATTTCATTTGCATGATTCAATAACATTTCGAAAATGATTGTAAGAGCTAGACAAGTCAAAAAAATATCGATATTGATATGTATCGATATAGCGGCCTCAAAATTTCGATATTTATCGATAATTTTATTTTTCATAATCGATATATCAATATCGAAATTTTAAATATCTAAATAACATGTCACTGACATAGCCGCCATCTGTTTAACATGATTTAAACTTAAACAAACCGCATCAATGATAAACGGTAAAGACTCCTAGAGACCGCCGGTGTGCAGATTATAGTTTCTAGGCAGGACCTAAATGAGTTGTAGTTAAACTAAATAAATAAACACATCAATTTAATATTTAATGATTTCAGTTTAATTAAATAGAGATAGACAGATATATTTTAACGGCTATCGACCTTTAATTAAATAAATATTTAAAATTAGCAATTATATTCCACATTTTAGGTACTATATGTTTTATAATATGTTTTGATCTGGTATTTCTTGGTATCCCAGAGATTAACATTAATAACGATTTTCTGCCACATTAGTATTGCATTGATCTGCTTTTATGTATTATTGCATTTATTATATTTGGCGGAGACTGGTAGATCGCTATATGAATTAGTATTATTAGTAATACTTTAAATATCGATTTTTGTCGTTATATTTATTGATTACCAATAATTTTTTTAAATATTTTATAATAGTATTATGTCTTTCTATTAACAGTACAATTCGAATACTCTTTCCTCACCTACAATTTCTGATACTCGTGAGGAAACGGGTGCCATCTCATGATCGATGTATAATTTTAATTATCGTACGTAATATTTTTACATTCTTTTGTAATTTCAGTAATGCCATATACACACTCTACTCAACTTTAGTCCAACGCATCCTCCCCTATCATGACAACACGAAGAATATGACATTAATCAGTTTACTTCAACTAGAACCGACTTTATTTCAACATTTCTTGAAGATTACAACAGCCTCCGAACATAAAAGAAGCATAATTTTACTCTTTCTACTTTTACAGCGCACAAACGACGAGGCGCCACTAATTTTACCTAATAATAAGGCACAGGAGGTTGTTAGGCAACTTTGGAGTTACATTTCCTCTGAAAATTCCCAAAAATGTGGTTTTGTTGAGATTGATGGTGCTATAAAACTATGGTTAAACTTAATACCTTTACGCAATGTTCCTAAACAGATAGAAATTGTCAAAAATTTAGGTTTAACTTCACAAAACCTAAGTTTAAACCTCCTCAACGTGAAATTTAAGTTGCTGGAAGGACTTGCAAGAAAATTAACGTTCATCAAGAAACATGATACCTTTAAAGAAAGTTTACACAGAAATATTTTACTAAGAAATGACAAAAAACCTAGAATCTGTTTACCTTTAAGTTTACAAAGTTTTCCACTTAAAGAATTAACGATTAAACAAGGTTTGAAGAAGATTTTATCAAGAAATGCAACAATTTATGAAAAAATAACAGCGTTTGAGTTTTTCTTCGATTACTTTCAAGAAAAACGGAAGTTTCATATTTTTATTGATAAGTTTTTAATGTTGTATATAAAAACTTTGTTTTTTGAGTGCTTTACTCAAGGAAAATCATTGGAAATGTTTGTAATGAGTCTGAATACAATTGCGTTTTGTTTAGACTCATGTAGTTTTAAAGAAACTACATGTTTTAAACAGGAAACACTGTTTAAACACTTTCCAGTGGATAAGATAGAGGTCGCACCAAGTTTATTAGCATTTTTAACTATTTTTGGAACAAAAATAGGCATATTAATAAGAAATAATGATACCATTTCTTTGATACGGAATAATTTGATTGAAAAGTATAGCAAACTTGCTGAACATGTCGATAATTTCGATCAAACCGAAGTGGAAAGTCTTCTAATCGCGTTTAAATACATTAAACATTTTAAAACTGAAATTATGGGTAAACATCAAGGGGATGGTATAAAACAAGAAGTGTTCCTGATAGCCATGAAGTTTTTACACTCAATTATACTGTCAGAATGTGATTATTTACTACCACATATTCTAGATGCACTTGATATTGATTATTATAATAATTATTTGACTGCTGATGAAGTTAAACGGTTTTTACTATCGAAAATGTTTTTGGATCGCTATTTTGAGTGTAAGAAAGCTAAATTTCTGGCTTGTTTAAAACTTGTGCATTGGATTAATGTAAAAACAATGTAAAGAAGTAATAAAGGCGTTTAATTGAAATTTTATTTTGATTATGTTGAATATCGGTAGTTTGTGAATACTATGAAATATTAATTACTGTGTAATAGATTATTCTATATTTCCAACTGCCATAAAAATTTTAAGATTATTACGTTTGCAATCATCTCGAAACTGCACGAAAACATGGATTCTTTATGTGTTCGATTTGTTTCTATGAAAATAACGATAAATGTCAGTACTTGTGATCATCTCAATCTCTTATTTCCGGCTAATCGTCGAGAAATGTACACAAATACGAAATTCTTTTCTTTAATTTCATTCCTGTCTTGTTCCAAGGCCGGACTATTGGAAAAATTGTACCCACAAAGTTTGTTAAAGAAGAAAGACATTAATAAACGTAACGTAACCTATAATTTTACTTTCTAAATTGGAATTATAGGTTACTTGGCGTTTAGTGTAAACATTTTAAGATTATCCCATTATAGTTACTTATAAAAATGCACAAAAACTTCGTTAGATGTCATTACATGTTATCTTTATAAAATCTGCTGTTATTTCTGGCTAATCGCCGACAAATTTCACACAGATACGAAATTGTTTTCCTCGCGTTCGTTGCTGTCTTGTTTCAACAAAGCCTTTCGGATAATAATACAATTAAACGTCATTAAACAGACTTTTGAATACCTTATTCCAGTATGCCACAACTTTTTGTTAATTACTTAAAAATAGTTTATGCTAATCAACGCAAAGGGTTTGGGGTGAGAAGAGTTCACCGTATCACGTCGGTGATACGTGCTTCACGTTCACGTGCTTCCGGTTTAATTGTACGCCTGATTGTCGTGATAATACATTGATAGGTATTTGGTGAATTTAAATCAGACGCGATGTCAAGAGAAAAGGTCACACAAAACGGTTTGGGTATGTGGCGTATGTCGCGATGTGTTTTCTACGCCGTGATTGACGGTCATTCGAATTGTAAACCAATGAAGTGCAACACATCGTGTTGAAATTCAGAGAACTTCAGTTTTTCAAACGTTTCATTTCATCTTCGTTGGTGGATTTAGCCTGGTAAAAGTTTAGAAGTGTTCTGTTTGAAATTTCTCCAAAAAAGAAGGAAGGAAAATGCCAAAAATAAAACAGACTAAAAGACGAAGAAAATCACAGTTTACCCAACGCTATGGAAAGAAAAACAAACGACGTGAGATTATTACAAATATTTGTGAGGTAAGTTTTTCAGTTTAAACTTTTCAAACCTAAATTGCTGTCACTTGCTTACGTTTGTAAGTTATATTTGTTTTTATTGGGCAAATACAATGAAAAGTTGATAATTATAACACAGTTGATATATGAGTTTGGAATTATTTTTTATTGCACATTGGGAAAAAAACAGAGAGATATATAAAACAAAGGTTATTTTGAGATACGCGTTTAAAAATGGAAAGATTGGTACTGCTTGTTTCTAAGTAGGTTTACATATGACATTAATCACGCACCCTGGTGGCATTTCAACAAATATGTTTATAGAGTAAATAAAATTAGGTTACGTTAACATTGAGTGCATTGACGATTTCCTTATAATGTTCAATGCTATGTTAATGAACTTAATCTAAATTTAGCAAGGATCATTCCATAAATTTACACTAATCAGAATTTGTTGGTGTATTTGTGGAGATTGATCGTCGTATAACTGGTCGACTCAAGCTCGGAAAACTCTTTGAGTGGAGCTCCGCGAATTTACCAACCTCGTCTTTATAATTCGCTGTTTCCGGATAAGGAATCTAGAAACAAGGCATGATGAAACACTGATGATTTAATCTATCTCAACAAAATCTAGATTACCGTCCTTTTATCTAGAACTTAATTTTTCATTATATTTACTAGTTCAGACCCTGTAGTTCTGATCGTATTGCCTAGAGCCAGAGAAGAAGTTCAATTGAGGAAATTGCATGTTACAAATAAAATAGGCGACTAGGAGTTGGTGATCTAGTCCATAACCTACGTACGTTCGTAAGATGATCCGGCAATCGAGTTGAAATATGTGGTGATCGTTATAGAAGTCTTCTTCATATAATTTGCAGAGTTTGCAGTCACTTCTTGATAAAACATGGTGTAAAATTATTCACAAAATACACGAACTCTGAACTGTGTTTCACTGTTTTATTTTGACGCTTCCTCCTCTTCTCGCGGAAATTTACATGGACCACCTTGAATCTATATATTCTCGTTAGATGATAGAGGGTATCATCTAACGAGAATATTAAGAATGTTTTTAGCTGGAAACGGTACGTAGATGACATTTTTTGTATCTTGACCGTTAAAAATATCTCGTTAAAAATATACAGTTTACTATGGAAATTGAATGCAATAATTCCCTCAGCTATCTGAACCTAACATTATCAAAAATAGGCAATACATTAGATTTCAACATTTACCGCAAGAATTCAACAACAGACGCAATTATTCCATTCCACTCTTTCCATCCGATGAACACCAAACGTGCTGCGTTAAACTCCTTAATTCATAGACTGGTCAATGTCCCGCTGACACCTACCAACTTCACAATCGAACTAAACACAATAAAATACATTGCCGAAAAGAATGGATATCGAGAATATTGGGCCAACAACATCCTAAATAGGAAGTTGACCCAATATACTCGAAACTTATTCTTCCCATCCCCCAAAGACACTGACAACACGCGGTTCGTCAAATAAGAATAAAGGGATTGAAATAAGTCTGATATCATGAGAAAATAGAAGAGTTGGGATCAGTACTTTTGCTATCTTGAGCAAACTAAATATGTGACTATGAAAATGAAGCATACATCAAAGCTTCATCTTCATAGCTATATATGTAGTGTGAAATATCTTCGCAGCGAGTGATCCGCGCGAATATGTTTGTCGTGCGTTTGGTCACTGCGCATCGTCTCGCTATATCAGGCATTGTTCGTCTCGTTCCTAAGGAAGGTTATGGACGCAGTGGAAGACCGATGGTGCGCATTCTCCCGAGAGATGAATGGATACAATGCTTACAAAGAATATAATAGACGCACTTGACTTTTCTACGACCATAACATTTACGAAGGGTATTTATGGCCTGGTACCTAGACGAAACGAAGCGGAGAAGACCTTTCAGCGTAAAACAATGTACATCAATGCATTGGCAATGCCGATAATTTTTAATTGTTTAATTTTTCTAATACCCATTGGAAAAATTAAACATTAATAATTTTATTAAGAATTTATAAATAATTTAATTATTTATACAATATTTAACAATTCAATACAATATTCAGTCATTCACAAATGACTGAATGAATGTAGCAAACATCGGCTATTTATACAAATAAGAACAGGGCAAAGGCGGTAGCACAATAGATCAAAGCTGGTCGCAGTGCTAGTGGCGATGACCGCCCAGGATTAATTGAAAAGAAAGAGGGTAGCTAGACGGTGGTTGAAAGTGGGTGGATCAGTGGGGATATTGCGTCGGTA
This sequence comes from Mimaenictus wilsoni, assembly GCA_027575185.1. Taxonomy (NCBI): domain Eukaryota; kingdom Metazoa; phylum Arthropoda; class Insecta; order Coleoptera; family Staphylinidae; genus Mimaenictus; species Mimaenictus wilsoni. The sequence goes on along the minus strand of JAODAC010039125.1, from coordinate 19,292 downwards.
TTTCCCTGTAAACTGGAATTTCCGTGGTGCATAAAGGCAATGATGACATTTTTTGACGATAGTAAATAGTGTAATAACAGATATGAATAGCAATAATATTCTTGCAATCTTCACCCTGAATCGTTTGATGCACGATTAATAATCCTAAGAGTATCATAGATTTATAAGATTATTGATATATTCTTTATATTTGAGACTCCGTTGTCTCACTGAGTTGTCTCACTCACCCAGCAAGGGGCACACATAATGATGGGCGATTGGAATGAGAGAATAGGGGAATTAGAAGGTGAGATTGACGAGAATGGAAATACAAGGATAAGATGTTCCAAAGTTAAAAAGACTACGAGTGAAGCTAAACAATGGATGGAGTGGGTGAGGAAAAAAGAATGTGATATATTAAATGGATGTACATAAGGAGACTGGGCCTTACTTACATTTTGTGGGCCGATGGGATCATCAACGATCATCTCGTTTACTCGTTTACCAAATTTCATTAAAACCGGAGCCTACCCTACCTGATCCTCGGCTTCTTAAAATGCAAACTAACTAGTTACATGCAAATGGTATGTCACCACTAATAGATAACACAAATATAGTCAGAAATATTATCTCTCTTAATCATACCATAGAAATGGCTTATTTGTCTATGAATTTAATGTATTTGATTTCACCAAATCTTGCACCATGTAAAAACAATGAAAATAAACTCAAATTGCCCACCTGGGCAGCCGTTGGTCTATAACGCAGGGGCACGGGGTTCGAGTTCCCGGGACAATTCATTAGTGTGCATTAATAATTAATTCACACAAAACCCCCACAACTATCAACTTTCAACAGTTAAACTCTCAACATACGCATCATAAGATGCAACCCTCAATACTTCACACTCCACAACTACTGTTCAACACCACACTATCTTCAAACAACATCAACAACAAATAACATTGTAAACACAAAAATGTAAATACATCTCGGAAAGATCGAATTTCTCGGTAGGTAATAAAATATATCAATTATTATTACGCTCAAATTAAAAAAGATACGCAATGAATTTCTATCCTTTCCTAGTAAAAACATGGATAAATCGATACCAAAACAAATTTACTGAAATTTGACTCATCAAACTAAATTAATGCAATGAATCCTTTATTTCCTACAAAAATACAATTACCAAGTGTTCTATAACCTATTATATATCGCTTTTTTCGACAATATGCACAAGTTTACATAAAAATATAACATAAATAAACAAAAGTTGTTTACAATTGTCAAATAATTGTCACTCTGTCAAAATCGTTGATCTCTTTATTACTGTTACTTTAATTCTAATTAAACCGTAAAAGTTAGTGCCGTTTCGTGTCGTTTCACCTCGGTGAATTCTTTGCGCAATTTTTTTTTACGGTGAGCAATAATTTCGGCAAGTAAAACAAGATAAATTCGTGCACACCAGACGCTACGTCACCACGCATACACCACCAAAAACGCACGAATACGAGTGCCGACACATCGTATGTTCGACAGGCGAACTCGCCTGCTGCAATCGTTTTTCCCACTCGCATTCGCTATTCACCACTCCTGCTTCACGCAGCTCTCGCTACGCACCGCAGTGCGCTGCGGTGAACTGACGTGCTAAACGAATCACAAACATACAAGTGTTTCTACAAGTCGTGCAACCGTCCTCTGCAACAACAATCAAACAATCGAGTGAACCTCCAAAAAAAAAACTTGTGACAAAGTGTGCATTAAAGTTTATCAACTGAAAAAAACAACAGACGACGAAAAGATTTCAAGTTTTAACTTGCAATAGACTTACCGGTTTATTTCGACAGTGATTAAGCAGATTTTTTTTCTAGCAATCCTGTGAAAGCATTCGTTTTGCTATTGTTGAAGAACACGTTGATCATGTGGTGATGGTTTCCTGAAGGTACACGGCGATGGTTTTCGCCTCGCCAGCGAGTTTTCGCCCTGAGTTGTGGTCGACGAATTTCTAGGTTAAGTTGGAACACTACAAACACCTGGTTGCTAACGTCGCCGACGATTTTCCGGAGGATTTTCGAGGAATCCAGTGCAGATACGATGATTAGTCTGAAGAAAGTGTATAGGGATGAGCTCCTGCAGCTGGCTCTCATTCTCAGCCTGCTACGCTCGAATCCCGACGTTGGGTATGATAATGACCACCTTTTTAACACGGTACACAACTTGGACTTGGATAATGGCACCAGCTGGAGGTCGATGGGCGGCACGCTGATACGGAATCACTATGTGCATCCGAAGAGTGTTGATTCGCCGTTGGCGTTAATGCACTACGAGCAGGAGGTGTTTGCCGACTTGAATTCCCTTGGGAGGTACAATAGGGAGGCGGGGATTACCCGGAATAATAATATTACGGCGTATTTGTTGGATCATATTCGTGGGGAAGGTGAGCAGGTGCCGGAGGAGGTTGTGCAGGATGTGCAGCAGCCACCAGAGGTTGCTGTCAACGCCGAGGAGGAGTTGCTGGATGAGGATGCTCTGAATTTGCTAGGAGGTGATGCTGATAATATTCAACTTAGTCAGGAGGTAAGTGAATCATTTTTTTTAAAGAAATCTAGTTAAACTCAAAAAGTGTGAAATGTTTTATTTATTTATTTAGAAGAGTGATTTTTTAAGCTAAAGAGTGGACTTTATTTTTACTTGACTGTATCAAGTTGAGGTTATAAACAACTTTTCTTTTTAACCTTATGAAAAGTTAATTGTTTCATTTTTTCTTTGTTTTAAATTTTATCCATAAAAACTGTTTTAAAGTGTCTAATTCTAAAAGCAATATTTGCTTTGGTATTTTAAGTTTTGAGGTTAAAATTTCCATAATCTAATTGGGTTTTATCAATTTTGGTAATTTGACATTTAAAAAATCCCTTTGTTTCCCATTAAATCAAATTTATATGTTCCAAACTTTCCTAGATCATGTGTTTAAGTATTTTTTGAGGTTAAGTCTTATTAAGATTGCTTCAATTTGAGTTTATCAAATAATTTAGAAACTTTCGAAAGTTATTTCCGATGTTGAAATATTGATAAGAAATGTTTTTAAGGTAAATAAAAGGATATATTAGAAATATTTGCAGGAAGGAAGAAGACTAAATTCCATGAAGCAAGTTATTTTCTATTTATTTGCCTATTTTCTCAAAGAGAAAATCACTTAAATGCTCTGGCAATGTTTGATTGAGGTCAAACTCAAGTAAAAGTTTAAAAAATAATAAGTGATTATTTCTAATTCAATTAGGTTTTGTGTTTTTTGACAATATGGTATTTGAAAAATTTGACTGTTCTCAGTTTTCCAGTGAAAAACAATGTCAAAGTTAAAAATATCTGAAATATATGCATATTAATGAAACATACAATTAAATATTAAATATTTTTGAGGTTAAAAAGGTCTGGTTTTCATTGTTGAAAGATTGACAAATATATTTAAATGTTTTACGGCCTATTGTTGTGGATTAAGCATTGGTCTGACAATCATTTTCAACATGACAATTGGTAATTTTATGCCATTTAATTGAACACCTTTCAACAGTTTAAAATGTCTCCAAGAACAGTATTTATTCAAATAAATCACCTATTTGAGGTTAAATATTGAATGATTGTCTCATTTGAGGTCAAACAGACTCTCTATTTCTGAATCTTTGTTGGATGAGTTTACTCATATTCTAACCTAAATAAGATTGCTTCAAGTTGGGGCTATGAAATGATTTTGAAACTCTCGTAATTTTCATTGTTGAAAAATTGATAAGAAATGTTTTTGAGGTATATAAAAGTATATATTAGAAATATTTTTAGGAAGGAAAAAGATTAAATTCCATGAAGCAAGTTGTTTTCTATGCTTAAGGGTTGTAAATAACGTTTGTTTATCCATTTTCTCCTAGATTAAATCACATGAATGGTTTGGAAATCTTTGTGTCAGGTGAAACTCTAGTAAAACATTAAAAGTAATAAGAGATTATCTTTATTCCAATTAGGTTGTCTCATTTGAGTTTAAACAGACTCTTTTTATTTCTGACTGTGAGTGAGTGAGTTTATTCATATTCAAATCTTAATAAGATTGTCTCAAGTTGTATAGGCTCAACTTGATTTTGAAACTCTGGTTATTTTCGTTGTGGAAAGATTGATAAAAGTGTTTTAAGGTTTATAAAAGGATATATTAAAAATATTTGCCTATAAAGAAAGAAGATGACGAAATTCAATGATCCAAGTTATTTTCTCTGTTTTAGGGTTGCAAATAACGTTTGTTTCTCCATTTTCTCGTAGATTAAATCGCTTGAATGGTTTGGCAATCTTTGTGGCAGGATAAACTCTAGTAAAACATTAAAAATAATAAGAGATTATCTTTAATCTAATTAGGTTTTGTACTATGTGACAATATGGTGGTTGAAAATTTTAGCTGTTCTCTGATGTCCAGTAAAAGAAAACAATGTCAAAGTTTAAAATATCTAAAATATGTGCATATTGATGAAACATAGCATTAAATCGTTTTGAGGTTAATTCTTGTTTTCATAGTTGAAAAATTGACAGACCTATTCAAATGGTATATGGCATATTGTGGTAGATTTAGCATTGTTCTGACAATCATTAACGCATGTATTTTCAACAAGACAATTGGAAATTTTATGCCATTTATTTGAAAACAGTTTGAAACGTCTCCAAGAATAGTATTTATTGCTATTTGAGGTTAAATATTGCATGATTGTCTCATTCGAGGTAATAGACTTTTTTAAATTTGTAGCTGTTTTTCTTTGATGAAAGAGTTTATACATATTCCAATTGGATTTTCATATTAAATTGGTCACACACACACACACACACACACACACACACACACACACACACACACGTTTTACAACGGGTTTTCTTTTTGGGAAAACATATCGTGTTCGTTTTGGGAATATTAGGTTTGATTAAAACAATGCATATAATTGACTTGTCAATTTACTCGTTACAGGTTAAGTTAGACCAGTGGTTGGCCACCTATGACTCAACCCCTTGGTTGCTCGTGTTTCATATGGGGCAGCCTTCCTTTAATATTAATATTGACCTATAGTTGAAAGAGTTAAACCTGGGAAGGAGTAGTTTAGGGTTTTTTAAAGGTTGGTTATGTAGTTATTAATTTGAATAAGCATTAGAAGCATCGTAATATATCTATTTTATAGCAGAAACCATCACATTTTCACACTTTGGTAGTCAAACAGAGAGAGAAAATAGGCAAAAGTTATTTTAAGGTTGAATTTTCCAGTGATTTATTGTGCTTTGGAAAATGTATAGTTGCAAGCACATTTATTTAAGTTATTAATTCATATAAAGTAAAAGTAAGGAATATTGTAGAGAATTACAGGTTAAATTTTTGTTTTGAAGTTAGAATTATCTGTAATACAAGTTTAAGTCTGCGTATTGTTAGGACTGTAAACAAGTTTGTTTTTCTCTTTGGTACTGGATGTTGAATGTTATGAAAATCGTAACTACTAATAAAATCACAAAATACTTCTATTCAGTAAAATTACATATTTTTGGAATTTAGGTGTTTCCATAATCCAATAGGATTCTTTTTTTATTTGACAGTTTCTCAATTCGTAACAACATTGTTTTGTTCTATTTTCTACAAGTATCCCGAACACTTTTAGAATTGTCAATACTTTTCCATTTAAAAATTTTTTAAAGATGTTTAAACAAATAAATATTACATCTAATGACATGTCATTAATGATTTTTCAAATAATCGTGTAATGACATTCAACTAACGGTGGACTATCCAAGAAAAATCGGTGAATTGCGCGTAATTGCAGGGATAATCAACGCGAAATGTCGCGTGGAAAGTTTTGCTTAAGAAATTGACGGATTTTACGTCGATTGTGTCTTGTTCTTGAAAGGCATTCACCAGAAAATAGATTCGAAGTGCTTTCTTCTTGAAATTTTATGTTTAATTCATGCGAATTTATTCCTGCCTATTTATATAAAGGAATAGTAGCAATTGTAGTTTATATATTGTAATATTTTTGATTCTACTTCAATTTACCGGATTGTAATATCAATTAATCGTATGATTTGCTGACCTGATGTCGTTTCATAATGTGCTGAGTACTAATTGTTGTATATACCAATATATGATAGCTGATAGGACAATAAGTAATATCAAACACATTATTATTGCATCATCATTAGAGTAGTAATCAAACTTAAAGACTTTTAGGAGTAGTATAGTTTTATGTCTGTATTATAGGAATTAACATTTTAGAGTATGGGAAAATGAAGAGTGTATTCATTAAGAATTAATAAATTATTGATTTCCGACAGGGATGGCAAGTAATGGTGGATATAGTATCATATAATTATAGGTTATATTATTATGGAATGTAGGTTATAATATAGGGTCGAAGTATGAATATAATCTAAAATAGGGAACTGATATAGAACAAATATGTAGGAACATACATATGGCAACACCGTAAAACAAAAGTGGGAATGGAATACTTTAAAATTTAAACCCTGCAAATGCACATTGCCATGGCAACATGCTTGTTACATTTGTTTTTGATCATAAAATTCTTATGTTCCTATGATAACTTTATATTCTCTTTATTTATTTATTTTTTCTTTATTTTTTTTTTGCTTCCGAAGGATGTCCAAAACTATTTGATGCCAACTCGTGTTGCAATTTATTATTTATTCAGGTACATTAAAAAACTTCATGTACTTGGAAAATATATTTAGCGAAAAATCGAATTGCGTTATCATTGTCCATGGAAAAACAATAGTCGTTTGGATGGATGAAACGCGATTGTTTACTGTTACCAGACGTAAGAATGTTAATTTTTGTTCCCTACCCGATACGCACGTGTATACATTTGCATATTGATGCGGGAAATTGACGTCCAGACCATTACACGTAATTGTTTGAATGATCTTTGATTATTTCCGGCGATGTTTGTCGTCCGGTGTGTCGTCCTTGTTTTCGTATGCAAGGCGGCGAGCGTGTTTTCCATTTTCCTCTGCAGGTATACATGTGTACGCGTGGTAATTATAAGTCGTACAGATAATTGTAGAAATGACCTAGGGCACGTGTCGATGGCGCGAAGCACAAATATTTGTCGTTTGTCATATTTTTAGAGTGTTTTGCAGCGAATGTCCTTTTTTGACGAAAATTTGTTGTGTTCGCTGTGGGAATATTCGGTTCGTTTAAAGTAATTGCATTTACTTGTCTTTGGAAAAATGAGACATTTTCAGGATACATAATAAACATTTCTTGTTTTGTGGTTAGGGTTCTGGAAGTTTAACTAAAAGATCATTAAAGGTTATGTCGGATCAAAGGTCGGCTACCTATGACCCATGTTTTCTCGTGTATCATTTAAGTCAGACTCCCTTGAATATTTAGATTGTCGTTTAGTTGAAAAGGTTGCCGACCCATGGGTTAGACTCATCGTGGAAGGAGTAGGTTAGGGTTTTGTCATCTTAGCAAGTATTGTAATTTGTTGCAGTGTTCAACAGAGTACTCGGTGATTGTACATATGAATGTTTATGCGTGTACTATGTTCATGCTCCAAATGTTTGTTTATATTGAACTAGCCTGTGATATATACATTTGTTGATAAGGTGATTGGATTGCAACATATTTTTATTTTAGGCATTTTCAGAAGGACATTGTTACTGATAAAACTGCAATTGGGCAATTGAGTATGAATATATTACGAAAGTTATCACTTCTTATTTAATTAGCTGCAGGGCATTTGGGGTTTACCTATATAATTTTCTGTAGTTCTTCAATCTTTCGGTTTTATGTGGTCACAAATTCTCTTTGGGATAAAATATCAACCTAACTGGTGCCAATTTCAAATTTCGAGAGTGGTACTCGGCTGATTCAGACCACTCATGTCGCAATAAATGCCTTGTCTAATGGTCATCTTGAGCAATTCGATTGTCCCTTTCTTTGCGTTTTACAATGTTGCAAAAGAAATACAATGTCAAGCTTCTCATTAAACATATTTCTTATTTTATTTAAAATTTGTTTTACTGATAAAATAGTAATTGTACCTACCTATTTTTTTTGTTTGCGTTTACCGAGCATCGACTACTATGTTCATTAGCTTCTTTTTCAATGTAATTAGTCATACCAGAGGCTAATACTATTGATAATACCGAGAATGGAACCTGGGACCTCGTGGTCAGTAGCCATAGACCAGACCACTGCGCCACTTGGCTGGACTACCCTATTTTTAACTTAGTACCCTATAATAACTTTCACCCGGCCCAATCCGATCTTGCTACTGATGGTACTTGCTCTGAACTTTTTGTGCATATGGGTTTTTTTTCCGGGGACCGTTGCAAGTGAATCGCCCAACCTTCATTCGCGTTTTACCGCGAAACCAGCAGTTCGCGGACGGCGCCGCAGCCACTTGTTGAGTGGGGAGACCAAGTGGTCACCCATCCAACGCCTAGCTACGTCCGACGTTGCTTAACTGCAGTGATCTAACGAGCACCGAGCTCCACAACGCGGCAAGCCGCCGCATAAATCATAAATATCAATTTTGGTCGTTCGCAAGAACTATAGAAATCATTCCAGTCGATCCTATATACAAAAAGGTTGAGCAGCCCTGGTATATAGGGTATACCAGGTTATAAAATATATGATCGGGTAAGATGAATTCAGTTCAGAAGCAATATAGTATTGTCAACAATTTAAATGTAATAGGTGGCTGTTTAAACAGGCTTCAAGAAAATTATAAAACCAAATCCCATATTTCAAAGTTCGTAATTCAAAATTCCCGCTTCTTGAAATGTTAGGCTCTGTGTAATTTTGAGCCTTACTGGCTAATTGTAAGATGAATCATTTCAGCATATGCCTCCCATGTTTGTTGCGTCTCCTCAATCCAAAATAAGCCATGGATAACCTCGTTAAATTTGCACATTCGTCTACGTACAAGGAGCTGCAGACGATGCAGGATTTATTTATCGCTGCGTTTGGCTCTTGAAGGCTTGATGGTGTCTCAAGATGCGCTCGCCTTGCCCCGATTAAACCGTTTTAGCCTGGTTAAATACGTCATATCTCTCTGTAAAACTCTATATTCGTCCATTATCGTCAAAAACGTGTGAATGAGTGAGCATGTTGATAAAACGACTATAATCGTCGACGAAAAGTGTGAATGACTTGGCTTCGGCCATCATAATACAATCATTTAGGTAGTTTCGCATTAGGCACAACACCAGTGGGAATACCAAGCAGGTGTGTAGAAATCTCGACAGTTGTCCGTCATGTGGGTTAAGTATGTGTTGTTTGTTCGCTGCGGCTGCGCATGCCTTTCGCGTCTCGCTAGCTATTGTAATTAGTTTGGCGAGCACAACGACCGACTTTTCGTAAATTTTATTTTATTGACGAAGTGGCTTACACTACACAACGCGTATTGTTGTTATGCTGCTGTTTTGTTACGTTTTACAATTTGGTTTATCACTGAATTACTGGGTTCCAACGGGTAGATAAGATATTTCGAAATGTATGAATAATATGCTGATAATTTTTATTTTTTACTAACATACTAACTGTTGGAAAGTGCAATTAATAATGGTAGACAAAAGTGGCATTTTCTTTCCTGGTTTTCAGGTAGAAAAATGAATTTTAGACGATAGGTTTCGTTGGGATGGGTAAGGTTAAGGTAGTTAGGTTAACGCACTAAGTATGTGAAAGTTAGGTGAGATTAGGTCAGACCACTTAGATTATGTCAGTGTTATAGGTTATGTCAGCTAATGCTTCTAGGAACAACATGTCGGAAAATGTTTACGCATTCGGGTATCGAAAGGATTTGAGAAGGCGCCATCTGTGAGTAAACTTTAAATCAACGAAAGCATCGTTACGTGGTCAATGATGCAGAAGCAGAATAAAATCAGGCCACTTGGACGCCCACCGAAGGCAATGCTGACTGAGGAAATAATTCATTTACAATAACAATCAATGCTTTAAGGGTATCGATCAATTTGTAAGAATGTAATGTCGAGTTTATGCTAGGCTCATGTAGATGGCGAAGCAATTGCAAAAGTATCGAAATATCAATATCTAAACCTGAAATAGCATCTTATCGATCTTTCAATTTTTTGGAATCTATTTTGCTTCTTTCGTAACTGAAAAGTCTATCCTTTCTTAAAGTCTAAGAATGTGCGTTTTCAATTTTTCATTTTTAATTTTGTTATATAATATCTAGTCGTTCTTGCCGTCTGCAAATTATCATAACTTAAAGTTGAAATTGTGCTATAAATCGAAGGCCGTCGGGCATCACAATTTTTTCTCTGCATCTCACCCGCCAACTCTTGGCGACAACAAAAACCATGCTTCACTGTAAACAGCTGTTTGCACTCGGCTACCTATTGCTTTTTTAATGATGGAGCAGTTGCAGGGTATGACTACATGAACACCAATCGATTATATACCTACCAACCATCCAACAAACCAAGCAAGGTGGAACATGATTTTCAATTGATTCTCTGTGACCTATTTGCAAGCAAATTACCTATTTAGATTTTAATTACGTTCTTCTTCAAACAAGTCTTTTATTCCATTTTAAACTCGATTTAAAAATTGGATGTTTGAAATACTTGAAACTAAAAATAAAAATAAAAACAGTAGCTTATGCTGTATGGTTGACCTTCATGGTAGGTAAACTTGAAAATTTCGGTTTCTATTTGAAAACACACGCCGGCAGACACATGTAATAACCATGCGTCCACGCAATTAAGGCATAGACAATGAACCACCAAAAATAAAGTATCAAAATACATGCACTCATTCGTTGGATAATTATAGCTGATGGGGAGAAAAACGGTGTATACAAAGGCCGCACATGTTTTTCAACGATTTTGAAATGATGTTATACGTGTATGGCTTTCCTTTTGCTGGTTTTCTCTAAAATTAAAAGTGAAATAAACGTTAAAAGCGTTGAATCATCGTAGGAAATGATAAAAGTCGTAGTAGCATGCTTCTCGAATGTACTAGAACATTTTGTATGGTGTAATCGACGGAATATATGTTGCAATCATTTGCTTGCAAACTTGGTAGCGCGTAATATATTTACGTGCGAATGCTATTTTCGCGAAATTAGTTTATTTCGACCGTAAAGTGATTAAATACATAGTTGGGTTGTTAATTTGGTAATTTATGGAAATTTTTAAATTCATGTGATGTTAAATTTATTTTAATTCGGACTTGTTCGGTTCATTGAAATTGTATGAAAATGTTTTGAGAAACGATGAATTCTTGGTTGTAGGTTGCAATGACTGAGTGGGCTTAGGTCAGACTTATTCTGGTCTCCTCTGTGGGTAAGGAACAAAGAAATGTTTGCATATTATAGGTGTAGCGTGTTGATCTAAGAGAAATTAGTATTGGTTTGAACGTAGTTATTCTCTTTATTCTACAAATAGAAAATCTAAGAAATTAGCCATATGGGATTATTCGAAAAAGCTATTTAATTGTTGAGAATAGATCTGCAGAACGTTAATTTGAGATTTTTCTAGGATTATTGGTGTATTGGCATTGAAATGTTAAATTTAATGCTAGGTGTGACAACAATCGGACAGTTTCGATATTTTTTGTCAAGCAAACTATCGAAATTTGACATAATTTGAGAGCAGCTACTTAGTAATGATTTTTTCCTAACTCATTCACACAACTACTATCATACAGTCTTATTTGAACGACCCAAAACTAGCTAGCCTCGACATATCAAAGAAGAACAGTAATCATTTACCACAATTAATGAGTTTACAAAGAAATTAATTAATTGAAATTGAAATTCAACACGGAAAGAGAAAATTTGAAGCCCCCGACCGGGTTTAAACCGGCGATACCGGATAATTCGAAGTACCAGACCCAAAGGTCGCCGGTTCAAACCCGGTCGGGAGCTTCAAATTTTCTCTTTCCGTGTTAAATTTCAATTATTTAATTTGTCCAGCCAAGTGGCGCAGTGGAATGCTCGATGACCACTGTCCATGAGGTCCCGGGATCGATTCTCGGTGGGGATGCATATTAAAGTGAATTCATCTTCTTATCAATAGTGTTAGCCTCTAATTTGACTAATTGCATTGAGTAAGAATTGAATTGAACTAATGACCATGGCAGTCAATGCTCGGTAAAATCAAACAAAAAAAATCTTCTTCTTCTTATGTTAAGCTGGTTAGCTTGTCTTTTACTGGCACTTCTCCTGGGATATTGATGTCCAGCTATCGCACCATCTTTTTGGTGGCCTGCCGGTGTGGCGCTTTCCTTGTGGTCTGCCCTCTTTCACAATTCGCGCGATTCTATCGGTCTGCATCCTATCAACGCGGTCGTTCCACATCCTCCTGCGATTTCTTGTCCATCGCACTATGTCTGTCCCAGACGGCTAGTCCGCCTATATCTCTTAGAGCGTGCATCTCTGTTGTTCCAATACTTTTGATTTTTATTTAT
>JAODAC010039103.1:0-12331 GCA_027575185.1 Mimaenictus wilsoni | reverse complement strand
TCTATGTGGTACCAAACGTCATGAGGAAAGCATTGGTGGTACAACATCACGATTGCATGGGCCACTTTGCTGTAGAGAGAACAGTGTCGGCGATTCTACGATACTTTTGGTTCCCGTCGATGAGGCGATATGTACGGCGTCATATTCAGAGGTGTTTGGTCTGTTTATACAGCAAGCAGCCGGGAGGGCGTGTAGCAGGTTACCTTAATCTTATTTCTCCACCTGCAAGATCGTTCCAACGGGTTCATGTGGACCATTTGGGACCTTTTCCAAAAATTAAATTGGGAAACTCTTACATTCTTCTGGTTGTAGATGGACTGTCAAAGCATACACGGTTGTATCCAACCCGAAGCACCACGCCCGAGGAAGCGGTGCGATGTCTTAAGGAATACGTTTCGCAGTTTGGTTGTCCAGAAAAGTTGGTCAGCGATAGAGGAACGGCATTCACTGCTCAATGTTTCGAGAGCTTCTGTGAGGAGTATGGCATCCAACATATCCTAACGGCAGCTCATCGACCCCAGGGAAATGGACAAGTGAAAAGGGTCAACCGCACCCTACTGCCTATGATGCTTGCTTCTATAGAGGAAGAGGCATCCTGGGATAGATCACTCTACCGAGCTAAAGGACAAATCAACCGAGTGGAGAACGTGACTATGGGAAAGACGCCAATGGAGGTCATCTTCGGCTTTACACCACCAGCAGAAGATCAGCGATGGCTGCGTGTGACGCGCAGAAAGGTTCGACGTCGAGATCCCCAGGAAGTACACCAAGAGGTCATTGAGAGAATCAAACAGGGTCAGGTTCAATAGAAAAAGAACTATGACAAGAGCCGATATCGAGGGGTCCGATATGCGATCGGGGACATTTTGGTGGTAAAACGTCCAGCGATTGCAATGGAGAATCAACAAAACTCCAGGAACCCTATCGAGGACCGCTGATCATAGAAGAGGTTCTACCGGCTGACACCTATATGGTGAGAAATTTGAACAACGATGATGGGAAACGGATGTATAACACGACGGCTCACGTTTCGCAACTTAAATTATATTTAAATGCTTCTGAGAGTGATCCACTGGCAGTGGAAACGTTCGAGGATGATTTTGAAATCGAGGAGATAGAGGAGCCAAATAGAGATCCAGTAATTGATAACCAAGAAGATGAATATGGGACCGATCCAGAATATTCGCCAGAGGAAGTTTCTGTTGGAAACCAAAATACCCATCCTCCGGACAGACCGAAGAGAAACCAACGACGACCAGGCTGGTTAAATGACTACGTGTATACGGCGAGGACGCGTTTAAGTCAGGAGTGGTCGGGTGTTAAAAATTCAAATTATTACCGGAAGGAGAGGGATCCACCTGTTAATGGCGGAGAGTATAAAAGGAGAGGGCATGGAGTGGCTCGCTCTCTCTTCCAAGATCAACGGAGAACCGATAACCTGTGTGACCGAACCGTTAATTTCTTATATTTAATATACTTTTAGAACTAGAATTAAGGCCGAATTAATTAACTAACCTGACAAACCCTTCTTAAATATAAAAGAAAAGTAACAATCGCATCTATTAGTTGCCATGTATTATTTTCTTCATCAAATCAAATCAAATTTTGATACCATTTTTGGAATTTGAAGTTTAATATCTGATTTCAATATTTTAGGAATTGTCCAATCGGTTAAAATTTCATTGTGAAATTTTTTACATTCCTTTATTATTAATTGAAGCTCTGTTATTTCATCTTGATTTATATCTATGTCGTCTAACACATCACTTAATTTGTTATAATTAGTATCTGCTTCATTTAATAACTTCTCTAATTGGTTTTTAATTAGCTTATAATTTTCTAAAATTAGCCTAGCTGATTCCATAGAAGTATTTGCCAGAGGAGAATGCGTTAAACTTAACTTACTTTACGTGTAGTGAATCTGCGTTGCGCTGATCAAATCACGAAGCTGGGCCTTGGTATTGACGTCGCGGTGTTGTAGAGTGCGTCTCTAGTTGTTTATTGCCTCTCTGGAGCATCGCAGGTCGTTCTGTTCGATTTCTCGTCCAATTCTGTGCATCATGTGTCGTTCCATTTTTTTCGCAAAGTAGTACAAAGTCCACACGATTAACAAAATGATGATGCCCCCTAGCAGTCACTCGGTTCTCTTCAGTTTGATATTTTCTTGAACTGCGTTGTTGGAGCCCGTACCAGCGTCATTGATGCGCTCTTGATTTATTGGTCCAGATCCGCACATCGTGGGTTTTTGTTCTTTACCTTCGTGTCATCTCTGGGCTGGCAGGATCGCCATGTAATGTTTGGTTGGTTCGTTGGTTAGGTGTAACAACGTGACGAGGCAACGTGTACAAATTAACTCTTCTTTATTCATATTAGCTTAATAATTTAAACTTATGATAATGCTTACTTAAGCCTAAAACTAATACTACGCAATATTGAACTACATTTAACTTATTCGATAATGTCATTCCTTCCACTTTTCGACATGCTATTATGCTGACTTGTGGTCAGCATAATCCCTTATACTACAATACTCGCTGCTAACGTCGAGAAATCTCTATTCGATGTAATTCGCCGCTGGAGTGAACAAAGACGTCACATCGCTGTTGGAAATTTTGAATAAATGCCGAACGTTAAATAGGCCTCGAATGTTTTAAGGTCTATTCTTGGTGGATAGAGAGGTTCTCGAACGACCTTCATAAAACTGTCACCAGCCAGAAAAAAAGCAATTCATTACGGCAAAGATATTCACCAATTTCTTTAATTGTAATTAAATCTTCAATTTGCACTTTAATTAATTTAATTTTAACAAATTCGAATGAGTCATTTTATTATCTATAGATAGAGGTCAAACACAATATAATTTTATGGAGCGCCGTATAAGCTAACCCTTTTGTTGTAAATTGCCAATAACATGCGTCCAGTGCGATCAATCTGAATGATATTTACAACGGCGTATTTGTTAATTTTTTGTGTTATTTTTTTGTTAAATACTTTTTGCATATGGTTGATAGATCAAAAGGTGTGAGGATTTTTATAGTCCTGCGTGTTAATTTCCATAAGAGATATCAAATTTAATTGATTATTACATACGTTCAGTATCCGATATTACAAAACGAAGACTACGGATCTAATTGAAATAATACAATCTATAATATATTAGAAGCTCCAGTGGTAATGGCAAAATTTTATTTTACGTGTTATTTTAAGTGGAGCAATTTGATCTCGCTGCTGGAAGGCTCGCTGCTAACTTCTTATCGGTCAGCAGACTAACAGTCTTGCAGTCCAGCAGCCAACAGTCCAGCAGCCTAGCAGCCCAGCAACGGTCAGCCAGAGCCCACCAGTAGAATCAACCAGCAGACGACCAGCCATCGTACACGAGAAGCAGCCCATCCCTGACAGGCAAACGTCCTCGAACGCCAGCGTCATGTCGACCATGATTTGGTAAGGACACTTTTCTATTATCTCGATCAGTCACGGTAGCTTAAACCAAGCGAGTGAACCCCATCTCCTCATCAAAGTAATCCGCACGACAGACCCTCGAGCCGTGACAATGTTAACTTAATATTTGTGTTCATAAAATGTCTGGTTTATTTCTCTTGTTTATTTATTAAGTGTTGACTTACCATTCCAGTCGATCAGAATAATTTTCTGTCAGTATGTTTCGTTTGTTTATAACCAACTGAAATCTGTCTCACGTAATAAAGCCGAGACGAGCTAATTTTCATTGTAACGAGGAAACTAAAAACCCGCTTATCTGTGTCCAAGGTAAAAAGAGTATGCCCGTTGATTTGTATGAAAACTACCTATAAATGCATAAAATATGTTGTAAAACAAAGTAAAATCAATAGCTGCACAAAACCGATTAGAAAAATATTAATTCCATGATGAAGTACGTGAAAACGGGAATACTTTGATATATGTGGCATACAGTTGGCGTGAGAGATAAGGGTGAAAAACTCCTATGATGTAGGACATACAATGAATTACGTTAAATAGGCAAGAAATAAGAAATTCCAAGATTCTTATTGGTCCACCAGGCAGGTCCACGTAATTTATATTTATATTACATAAACAAAAGTTAACTCAGCTTTTTCCATTATTTTTCTAATTTCCGCATGAATTTTACTTTTAGTGTCACTTTTATGGTCCTATTGTAAATCTCTCCGGAAGGATCGACTCACAATCAACAGCAAACGATTTACTACCAGAACGTCACATCCTCACTAGACCTTATCTTATCTGGACCTTATCTGGACCTTCGTGAACCAAACTACATAAGCACTTGTGACACCAACATTATGCTGTTCTACAGTAATTCTACGTAATCTCGTTCTCTTGGGAGAGCCCCTATTTTATTTATAGTTTTGTTGTATGACGTTTAAAACTAAAACCGCGATTACGATTTTAATGACGCATCCTAATATCATGTTTCACCCTGGTGAATATACTCCAATGTCGTCAATTACATCAAAGTCACTTCAGGGTGACTGTTAAGGAGAATTAACTAAGAGACATACATGCATCAATTCGTCAGTAGAAGCAAACAACACCACGGTATCAACACATTTGTATCAACTGCGAGGGTTCGATATGATGCAGACTTTTTGTGAATTCCAAGGGCCATGGTCCTACTAGTTCTAAGATATTGTAACTAACCAGGGACGTTCTTGGGACATTGTCCAACTAGGATATGAATGAAAAATTGTGTACATGTAGTTCAGATATTAACTTAGTTCTTGTTAATGGGATTTTGTGTGCTTTTAAGCCGTTTGTCCAAAAAATCTCAAAGTTTGGACACAAATCGATTAAGCTATATACTGCTTTTACTGCATATTCTGTCATATTAGCTTGTAGAGTAGTTAACGCCGCCGTGTTATTTTGAGAAATTGATATTGTGGTTCATTATGAAATGATAGTAATCAGAGGGATTGTGTTGTTAATATCGAATTAGGGCTGCGTTTTTGCATGTTGGAATCATTGGTTAAATACTCCTGTTCGTATATAAACCTCTCTGACAAATTCAATAACTATAGCGAAAGTGGAATCTGCACCGAAGAAATTGAATACCTTGAAAAGAGCAATCGTTCATATGGTGAAATTATTAGAAGATAATAATTGGATTGCTGCAGAAAGCAAATGTTTTTAAGATGAATATCACAACCAGGGTAAATGACCAAAAAAATGTGTGGGCAAAACCCATATCCCTAAGCATCGGACGCAACGACACTGCGCCAAACCACTGATATGACCAAACGTTGTTTTTTTATTATATATGGGCAAATACCTCAAAAGCGTGAAAAATCCCATTAACATGAATTATATCAATATATAAACTACACATAGAATTTTATTTGAAATCCAAGTGGGACAATGCGTGAACGTGCGTTATAAGTGAACTTGTAAGGTCATTTTCGAAATTTTGAAATCGTGAAAGCAGACATCGCGATTCTCAAATGAATATTTTCCTATGTGCCTGAATGTTCCTAAAGCCCACTTCACACGACATCAATGTTGTTCATTAATGCGAAGAAGGAGTAACGCATCAATACAAATCATTAAAAGCGGAGCCGGGAAATCAATAAATAAAATTAACATATGTAACATGAACGTTCGTGTGTACGTCTAAACATTACAGAAATAGCGCTATTACTCTAAATTAAGATAATATTGTTAAGTGTTAATTATTTTAGAACCCTGGTCCTAGTCTTTTCTCTATGGTCTTATACCTGCATTGACCTCAATATCTAATATGATTTATCTTCTTTATCATCAACTCTGTTGACGAAAAAATAGTTCAAAATCAGAATCAATTTAAAATCACTACTATAATGCTTTTAATAGACCAGTATCATCCAATTTAATGAAAATAACACATATTTGCGATTTGACATAGAAATTAAAGTTTTCAGGAAAACTTATCTCCCTAATACAAATGATTCAAAAAACCAACCACATCCGGCCTAATAAACAATATATTCACACCACATTGCCCTCATATGAATAGAGGATATTTTTCTTCAATTACAAGGCGAATATTATCAAAATTCCAATGAAACTGACATTTTTATTCCAAGTTGAACATTTTGACGAGTTCCTTGATATCCGATTGCACAAAACAGAATCTGTCAAAACCCAGGCGTTTTCCAGATATTCATTTGAAACATGGATTCATATTATTATTATTATTTAACATAGTTTACTGGCTATCGACTTTGATTTGATCTTTCCGCCTTGGATACGCTACAAAGATATGTTTTCGTACAATTTTCTTGTATTTTATATGTATTAGTATTTTTGTATGGTGAATTCATGGTGAGCTGCTGTTATTGTTGAGTTGTTCTTGTTGTGTTGATGTTGGGGTGGTATTATCTGTTGTTGTTTTGATTTGTATTTGTAGAATATGATGTGATGTTTGAAGATTGTTGAGTTGAACGTGAATTTGTGGTGTGAATTTGTAGTTTGTGTGATAGTGGATGTGTGTGAGTTTTTGGGTGAATTAATATAAATAATTCACCCGGTGAAATGCCCACCCCGGGGACTCGAACCCCGTCCTCCTTCGTGGTAAGTAAATGCTTTACCACTAGGTTGCCCAGTTTTTTATACAATTACTGCAGAATTAAAAACCCGTAAAATTCGCACCTTACACGAAAATTAAAAACCACATCTTTTCACTCATCTTATATGTGATAGAGGATGTTTTTTCTCTAGGTGAGCAATCACCTCAAAAATCTAATAATTGTGATCCACTTTATCAGCTCTGTTGACATACGATAAAATTGTTTTAAACGAGAGTCCACCTTAGAGCTTTTGACTATCCATAAATTTCCTGAAAATCACTAATATTAGAGTTAACAAAGAAATTTAAATTTAAAGGCAATTTCATTCACCTTAACAAATAACATGTTAAAGTTACACACCTTATCATTCTTCAGGCATCTGATAGACGACGTTTTTGCGACTGTGGCACCTATACCTTACAAAATCTGATAAGAAATTTCAATTTAATTCCAACTTGAAAATGGTCATCAACTGCAATCATCCAAATAAACAACATCTACAACTGCCCCATCTTATCACTCCATTGATATATGATAAAGCATATTTTTCAAGAGGTGCAAATCTAATAATACCACAAATTTCATAAGATTTATCAACTTACATATTACCCTTTAGATATTATCTTCCTTTTCACAGTAGGCACCTTATTTAAAGATGAAATGAAGTTTCAGAAGAACAAGTTCTAATCTGCGACCTGTAAAACTGGTTTTATGGTCACTATAAAGCTTAAACCTCTTCAAATCAATAAAAAGCCTCAGATGAGTCTAAAAGAAATCTCGCCTAGAAGACTAACAGTGAGTCTTCTAGGCGAGATTCTCCAAGAAAAATATTCCAGGTTGTATTTAAATGCTTCCAGTTCTTATTGAACCACGAGTTCGCATGATTGTCTACCAGGAAATTAATAAAAAATAGATGAGATCCTCTGTCACTACATGACTTCGCAGAAAGTAGTGCATTTTGGGATGGCAATATGTTTAGCCTTGAAATAAAGTAAACATAGGAAAATCGTTTCAATTAATTTGAATTAAATATACAACCTGTCCAACCTAGTTACTTTTCGCATAGGGTGTAATTAATCTTCCATTTAAAAATTAAAACGTACGATTTCCTTTGGACAAGAAATAGTATTAGCCCTTTCGGAAATATTCTGAAGGAGTTTTGAAGTTTCCATTAATATGTTCTGAATTTTTTTCATATTATCCCCATTTATAATATTTAGGTTGGTACTGCGTTTATTCCCAAATGAAGTTCGCGATTTTGGCGCCTAGACGACTTTGTGCGAATACATCGTTCTTTCGCGTGCTAGTTCTCGTGCGGATCGAACGTGCCTCATGACCTAATGGTCTGTACTAAAAACTTAATCACCGTCTCCAAGAAAATCATCCCAATTGAGCAGTGAATACTCCAATATTTTAGTATCGCCGCTTCGTCAAAACTTCTCTCGGTGAGTATAAGCGAATATTTTGCATGATCCTTATAATTACTTTTTATTTTATTTTCGTTTAATTATTATGTTTATTTTTGTTATTATTTATTTGGGAAAGGCTGTAAAGGTTATGAGGAAGACCGGAATGCCAATAAAGTTTATGCATATAAAAATTATAATTACTCCTAGAAATCAAGAATATTACCAGAAATCATTCCACTCGAGAAATCGCGTTAATTGGTCTCGATTGGTGAAACCTTAGATCAGCCTGAAAGAAAGACTAGAACTAGCTAAGAGTGGTGGAACGTGGCTACGTTCCACTGAAAAGTTCGAGAGCGTAATGGGCGACCTGTTGCAAATGCGGGGGCGTAGAGTAAAATCGCGCGGCAAAAATTGCAACTGGTTTTAAGGTTATACCTCCTGTCGCGCGACCTTAGGAACCGCATAAGTTTTTGGATTGGTTTTGTTACAGCTTTCGTGTAATGTTTACGGAATAATTTTGATTTAAATTTAACAATATTCGTTTAAAGTTTAGAAAAGGTTTCAGTGTTGCACTGCAGAGCTTTCTTATATTTTGTTCGATGGAATAGTATTAAAGATTTACAATTTACAGTTTTCGTTGTTATTTATTTGCATGGTTGTAAAATACACGATTTTTGCTCGGGTATAATAACTCACAACGCCTTCAGCTTGCAATAATCCCCTCCCTCGCCTGAATAGTGATGGCAATGATGACCCGTATGCAGAACCGCCGTGATGTTAGCACAACAACAAAAATGTCTCTAGCACAAAATCCCCATTTAGATTACCAAGGAAAATGCTATTTTCTAAACCGTAACTTTTCCGTCCCTGGACTTAACGTTTTTCTGTAGGAAATGAAAAGACGAATTCATTGGTGTTAAGTAATTGATGATAGCTCAATAAATTCTATTGACTTTTGAGCTTTGAAAATTTTAATTAACCCCTTCGGAAACGCATTATGCCGTTACAAATCACCTTCTCATTTTTTAGCCGGGGTGTTTAGCCTCCGTTTTTTTCTTATAGGTGGTTGCAAATTTCAAGGCGAATCTAAATATATTGTTATAATTAAGTTAGTCAATTCTATTAAATATGATTTTCATATACATATGAGAATTTGTACAGTGAAGCAAATGATGAATTAAAAATTGTGCTACGCCGCTCTGCCGAAAAGAGATTTACGAGCGTCACTAATGGCTTCATTTCAAGCTGAGTTTCAAGTGGTCCTTTCTAAGTCAGCTCCACGGGTCCACATATACATACACACATACCCAAGCAGGTAGGCACCCTCGCCAATAGATCGAGTCTTAAGAGACACTTTTTTTATAATTTATGCATGAAGGTAAATGTTATTAAATATCAATAATTACAATATTTTAAATAATCTAAGCAGTAAACGTTTATCTTTTTTTATTTATATTATTTACTTATTATTTAAAAAATAATAATAAATGCATCTGAAAATCGAGAGTAAAGAGTAAATAATACAATTGCAAGATTTTTTGTTTAATAAACTGTCAAATTTTATTTATAAAATGCCTGTGCGTGACGAATTTACAATTGATTTTGAATTTGAATTTGACATTTATTATGACAAAATACTATTGACAATATGTAATAGAAAATGCAATTTTCCCTATTCAAAGGGCATTATGACTGACACATTCTTTTAGGTTGGAATTCGGTAGCATTAGGTACTCTTTCTTGGACCTATACACATTTTTTAAATTCAATTATAATTAATTTTTAAAATACACATTTGGTATCTAAAGAATATTCGGAATTAATATCATTGTTTCAAATATGAAGCGAAAAGATATTTAGAAAATATAACAAATTAGAAAATATGAAAATATTTAGAATAAATTACTAATCAATTTGCGAAGAAAGTAGCAGGTAAACGACATAATCGGAGGAGTTCACGCATTGTCATAAAAGTGTGCATATTTTAAGTGAAACGTTTCAAACTCGTACTCGGGCTTTGCCGGTCAGGAGCCGCCGTTTCATGACGGTCTTTTACCGTTCTTCTGCTAAAAACTGTTTCCATATTCCAAAGCTTGTCGTGAGTTTATAAGTGGTATATTAAAAATATGTGTTAAGTGTAGAGGGTGTAAAGTCGTATATCACAATCGATATGTCTATTGTAATTTGTAAACATAACATGCGTTAGTAGATATTGAGAACAGCGGTATCTACTACTACAATCTTCTACTGTCAGGATATTAGTACGATTTTAAGTGGGCCCATTAAATCACCCGTCACGGTTCCAATCTAATATAAAGAAGACTCAAGAGGCTCTTCAAAGTATTAAAATATGTTCAACATTTGTCATTTGTTATTACATCAGCCGAGGCGTGTTGGCCATTTCTTTTCCTTCCTTCGCATCTTCCAAATCGTGATAGTCGAGGCAGGTCAAACAATAAGTTTACAAAAAGTTTGCTAAGCCATACGCACTGCCTATCACATCTGTTACAAAGTTAACTCGAGGAACGGGGAACGCATTGTCATAAAAGTGTGCATATTTTAAGTGAAATTTTTCAAACCAATGTTCTCGGGTTTTGCCAGTCATTGGTAGTTTACCCGGAAGGAGGACCCAGGTAGTAAAGACGACAACAATATTTTTAAACATTTTCTTCCCTGTTAAGTTATTAATGAGGTCTAGGATAATTAAGTAGTATATTAAATATGTACAAGTGAATAAACGAAAGTATAATGTATAACCGTGTAACTACTTGATTGTACGAAGGATCTAACGGCTTTATAAATAAAATTTGACAGTTTATTAAACAAAAAATCTTTCCATTATATTATTTACTCTTTACTCTCGATTTTCAGATGCATTTTTTTATTTGTTTTTAAATAATAAGTAAATAATATAAATCAATGGAATTGTCTAAATGAAGCGAATCCATTGGGATTATTTAAAATATTGTAATTATTGATATTTAATAACATTTACCTTCATGCATAAATTAAAAAAATCTATTGGCGAGGGTGCCTACCTGCTTGGGTGTGTGCATGAATATGTGGACCAGTGGAGCCAACTTAGAAAGGACCACTTGAAACTCAGCTTGAAATGATGCCATTAGTGTCGCTCGTAAATCTCTTTTCGGCAGAGCGGTGTAGCACAATTTTTAATTCATCATTTGATTAATTATAACAATATATTAAATTTGCCTTGAAATTTGCAACTACCTATAAGAAAAGACGGAGGCTAAACACCCCGGCTAAAAAAATGAGAAGGTGATTTGTAACGGCGTAATGCGTTTCTTATGGGAATAATTGAAATTTTCAAAGCTCAAAAGTCAATAGAATTTATTGAGCTATCATCAATTACTTAACACCAATGAATTCGTCTTTTCATTTCCTACAGAAAAACGTTAAGTCCAGGGATGGAAAAGTTACGGATTAGAAAATAGCATTTTCCTTGGTAATCTAAATGGGGATTTTGTGCTAGAGACATTTTTGTTGTTGTGCTAACATCACGGCGGTGTATGCATATACCGGTTGCGCGATGCTGCGGCAGTCCGGTGTTATTTTGTAAAATGCACCATAAGGCAATGGTGGTCAATTGTAAAATTCCTGAAGTATCCAAAGAACTTTTTATAACACTCGAACTACATGGGGTAACCAATTGTGTGTTATTAAATTAGTTAATCTCGGTATCAAGGTATCAAGGTTATTAAATATGAATCATTAGAAAATTTACGAAAAATGTCAATTGATGAGCTCATTTATTTATTATTAACTTGTCAATCATTTGTCCTGTTATCGACTGCTCCATTGAAACGTTTATCGACATTTGAGGAAACCACTCGAGAAAATGACGGATCGAAATTTTTACTATCGGCTTATATATACAACATATGCAAATGCGAAGAGGTATTCTTCATGTCATATCTTCATGTAATATTATAACGAAAATTCCTAATCTTTTTTTTCTGGAAACACAAACATACACATACATCCTCAATCTCTGTTTGACCAATTCTGCTCCAGCGCCTAATGACGGTAAAGCAGACCTGTTTGTATGTTTACTCGTGTATGTGTGTGTGGTGGCGCAGTAGGGCAGAAGAGTGCAGGCGTTTACATTTTTACGGTATTGTAAACTGATACTTTTTACTGATACTATTTACCGATAATTTCATTTTTCATAATACCGATATATCAATATCGAAATTTTAAAAATCGTTTTGACATGTTACTGATATAACCGCCATCTGTTTAACATGATTTAAACATAAACAAACCTCATCACTGATAAACGGTAAAGACTCATAGAGACCGCCGGTGTGCAGATTATAGTTTCTAGGCAAGACCTAAATGAGT
>JAODAC010039092.1:0-12332 GCA_027575185.1 Mimaenictus wilsoni | reverse complement strand
ATTATTAATGTGGATATATTGTAAGTTGGTATTGAAAAGCGAATATGTAATGCCAATAAAGGTTGAATATATATATAATATATATAATATATATAATAATAGAATAATATTGCTATTACATAATTATCTCATAAATAAATATGTAAACGCGTATTTATTGACATTACATCGTACCTTTCATAATTCAATTAAACATTACACTTCAAAATATAACTAAACATTAAACACACTTAATAAATTAAATGAAAATAATAACAAAACCAATTTAATGCGAAAGCGCCCATTCCCCTACCAGCCCTATACATTCATTCGCCATATGGTCCCATGTATCCTGGCCCATTCCACAAAGTATACATCTGACATACTGTTCCCCATCCATACTTCACTCCCATCCATAAATAAATATGTATTTCTTTATATATTTCAATATAGAATTTCGTGGGCATATCCTGAACCCGCCACCCTAAGGTTGACAGGCTGAACTGATGACGATTTTCGTGGTGTAATCGCTCATATAGGGTCTGATATTAGGGCAATATATTTACTAATTTATAACCAAACTTTGATATTTTTTGTCAACCGACTCAAAACGGCAAGGAATCATCATTAATAGAAATTATTTCAATAGACGTACCGACATTTTCATCCAAATCCAAGACGCACAATTCAGACACACCCCTTGTTTGCTCTATCATTAATTATTTTTTAAAAAGCAGACGTTTGTTTTATGTAGAAGTTTAACCATAGTTTTAATTTAATTTTAATAAAGGTACATAAGCATAATGTTAAAAATTAAACTTTTAACAAAATTTCTAGAACATTAAGATTGTGATAAATGTAATTGTTGACAACAATGCCATAGTTTGCAATGAAAACCAGTCTTCCCCCTTCTCTCAGCTAAAGATGTCCAACCTGGACAAGCAAACATAAACCGGACATGGAACTAAGACGCACTGAAGTAGGAAGAAGCTGCATGCTTGTAGCGAGAGAAATTTAGTACCGGCACGTTCGTGGATCAGGTAACCTAATTACCAGTTGCATTCGAATTTCCACTCGTACGGTTTCCGCTCCCTCGTAATTTCATCCCTCCAGCACTACGCGTCCGTCCACTTTTTCTATCCCCACCTCCAACTTCTACTCATCCTCGTATTTATCTTCGACCCCCAACATCTCATCCCCCTTCTTATTCGTTTCGTGTCCTCCCAGCAGTCTAGTGATTGGCTTACTTTCGTCTGCCACCCACCTTGCAGCCACCCCACCTGGTCGTTTCCTTTATCTCTCGGATGTAACGTGTTATCATGTCCCCGGCACTTGCCCGCTACTGGCGCTGGCCGGTCCGGAAGCGGATGTGGCAGCCAGGCGCACGCCTTAACTCGTCTTTCATCTAAATTATTATCTCGCCGCCGACACCGCGCCACAAGCCGCAACTTTTTCCCGTTGCTACACCAGCAAAACGCGGCCCGGTCGCACGGGCACGGGCAACATCTTTAACTTTTCTTTTGTTTCCACGTTTCCACGCGCTCGGACACGCTTCCCGAATTAGGAAATTACACAAGTTTCCGGTCGCGCCGCGCCGCCAGAGAGAACGACTGCGTTCGACTGCCGAACGAATGGAATGGACGCGTTCTCTGATAAGGAGGACGTTCATTGAAGTCGATTTTCTGAGAGATTTCAATTTGAAACATTTTTGTTACGTACAGGTTTTTTCACAAAGCTGCTTGTAAAAGGGATTAGGATAAGTAACTTTATTTTAGGTTGGGTTTTTCTCTAGTAACCAAAAAATAATGACTTTGAGATGGTTGAGATGGAAAAGAGGATGGTAATGTCAGGAACCAATACCGGCAGCAGTGAACGCACTGGGTTCCACAGATGTGTAATTACGATGAAAGAGATAGGGGATCATGTAATGAGTTGGCAGACCTTGGTGTTACCGCAGTGAATGCACTGGATTCAAATTAATCCCTTGTACGTTCAGAAATCAGAAGATTATGGGCCGACTACTACCCGTTGTCTGTGTTGTCGCATAAGGGAAGGTGAAGAAGAGATGAGACGTTTGGATAACAACTGGTTTATTAAAGGAAAACTTAAATCTTATAACCTGTGGCTACCGTCCTCAAACATCTCTCTGCGCGATGCCACCACTCTCTCACAATACTCTTCCCTCTATAGGGTGTTTAATATATTTAATTAATGTATTCTGGACTAATTGGTAATGCACCATACTAGTACTAGAGTGTTGGTTTTAATCGTCTTTTCTCTTTGAATTAATTCAATTCATGCTTTTAATTACCATTGCAGTCATGGAAAATATCTTCGCTACAGTCATTCAAAATGTCAAAATATTTGTTACAAGACAAACGAGTTTTGACAACGTCTGTCAAACATTATTAAACCCTATGCAGTTTCACTTTTCATACAGACTTCCCATCGAACAATAAACTGAAAGGAGTTCCTTTCAAATTACGTTCACAAAAGTTTCAAATTAAGTTAACCTCCTTTTATATCCTAGCCTCCGAAAAGAACCTAGCCTTTGAATAAAATTCAAATTGAAAGCTACTTGATTTTATTTGCCCCTAAATGACTACCCACAGAAAACAGGCAAGGGGCTACAGAAAGGAGAGAAAACAGACGTATAAATTTCCCGACGAAATGAAAACCGAGCCGGGGACAAACGCGAGTACGCAATGATCTACCGCTTGGTTTATTTACACATTACGAACGTGACTGCACATGCGAGTAAAACCAATATGGCGGCGAGCGCTCGCCAGGGACACGGATGACATCACGTCTTGGAAAATTGTCTTGGCGACGGGTTGCAAAGTGGATGAGGCACTGCCTGGCCCTCCTCTCTCTCTCCGACCCCCTACACACATATTCAGTCTTACTGAAAAGTTGCACCGTTTTTTTTGCGTGTGCAATGATGGACATGAAATAATCAGCTAAAATGATTCCGAGACCCTGATATTTCTGCGCTTTGGTCAAACATACAGAATTCATAGAGTAAATGGTGCATCAAAAAAGCGGAGGGGGATTGAAACCTTATTCATGTTATCAATTATTAAGTTAAGTAATGTAATATAATATAATAATTGTTACGCGGTAGTCGTGGTTTTTCGCAACATTAATTTATTTCCCGTTGATAGCGCGGGAGTAGACTTAACTGGATATTCTACTAAGTTCCTTGAGTTATCGCGACGCAAGTATTACCTAAAGCTCACCTCAGACGTCAAAGTTCAAAATACACGAAGCACAACGACTTTATTAACTCGGCAAATGAATACACAAATACAAAAGAAAAAGAGGAGGGCGCGTTCCACGTTTTTGTAGTGGCGCAAACTCCCCTTTTCTCCTCATTCTTGCCCTTCGATGGTTGCTGAGTGCGCTCGGCGCGCGTAAAATATACAAATATGTAGGCAACCAACTCAACAATAATCATTTTTGGGGAGACAAACAAGTTCCATGCACTAGTATAAGATGGCACTAGTATATACGAGGCTCACAAATGACATTATGTTATACTAAATAATGTAGGTTATGTTTATTTTAGTTAGGTTAACTTGCACTGTTAGTGTTTGAGGTGTATGTTGTGTTGGATTGATTTAGATTAAGTTTGAACGAGTTTGATCGAGATTTTGGGTTATGTTACTATAAATTATAGTATGTTTAGTTAAGGTAAGGTAGTTTAATTTAGATTATAAATGGGACGGTGTTTACATTAAGGTTTGAGTAGGTTTAGGGTAAGATTAGATAATTGAGGCGATGTTTGGGTCAAGTTAGGTTGCGTTGGGGTAAGTTAGGTTCGGTCTGATTTGATCTAATTTGGTCTAATTTCGGAGAATTTAGTATAAGTTAGATTATCTTGGCGTGGTTACTGCACACTGGACCAGACAGAAAACTGGCCGCGCCAAGACAGTCAGTAAAGTGCTTTTTTGCGTAGGTTTGCATAACTTTAAGTTATCATTGCAACATTGTAATCTCATTCCGTATAAAAAGTAACGTAAAAATGCATAAGACAATTGTCGCGCTTTGCGCGGTCGAAGTCTACAAATCTTTATTACATAATGCTTAAGTCAGCAACTAAAGAATGAACGGAGCGCAGTCGCGCCTTGACAATGGTCGTGCTGGATCTCGGCTTTATAAATATAATTTACATGAATATTGTCACGATCGAGGTTTTTGAATATGGGTTAACTCGCTTGGTTTAGCTTACGTGACAACCGGGCAGAAAGGCATGGTAGAAAAATAGAAAATATTTCTAAATGCAAAATATAAGTATTTATTTAAAGACTCACCAAAAGTGTCTGGACATCTCGGCTAGGGTGTTGCACATTCGACAAGAGAAGAAGACTTTTGCCTTTTTCAGTCGCCTGAACGCCTTTTTATAGGGCATTTTTGTTTATGTTTGCACAATTCTAATAAACTATCCATGCTTAGCCAGAGCCCAATCTTCCTTCTTTGTCATATTGCAACATTGTAGTCCCTTGCCATATAAATGTAACGTATAAAAATGCATACGACGATTGATGCACAAGGCTCGCTCGCACTCTATAGCTGAACGCAAAAATGCTTAAGTCAGCAGATAATGAATGAGCGAAGCGCTGCCGCTCAGTAGTCGCGCCTTGGCAGTGGACGAGGCAACATCGCGACATTGTGAATATGATTCACATGTTCGCGACAATATATTCGCGACAGTATTCCTAGGTCAATATACGTAGATTAGGAGTTAGTCAGGGTATTCCGCAATGCGCTCTGTAAGTCTGGCAATATCTAGTGCATAGTGCTTAAGTCAGCAAATCATGAAAGAAAGGAGCGCAGACGCGCCTTGACGGTGGTCGTGGTAGGTTCTTATCTTTGTGAATATGATTAACACTTACATATATTCGCAACAGTATACCTAGATTAGGAGTTTGCCAAACTATTCTGCAAGGAATTCATTTTACTAATTTAAATTTATATCTTCAAACTATTGTCGAACTTGAAAATATCAATGAAAAATATAAACATGAATTATCATTAAGTTTCTTGTGATTCGAAAAATGGTGCAACATTGAATAGAATAGCAGATTTGTGAATAATCAAAAGTATTCGTAGATTGCTTCTCAGGAATGTTCTATAAAATATTTATATACTGTCATAACTCAAGTTAGAATAATTCATGATATACTTGAATGCATCTACTCAAACTCCATTAAACTAAACCATTTTTATTCAATTTCATATACGTGATGATGCTGGGCATTGGCGTTGTTAGCATTTCCTACTTTCAACAATATTTGTATTACATGTTTAACTTGTTATGATCATAACTTACTGTAAACCTTTATCTACTGATATTACGTATTTTTCGAGCAAAATAGCAATCCAGGAAGAGCGCGCCTCCGTTCCATTCGACCGGTGTTGTGCCCGTTGTGCCCGAAAACAACGCGATAAAAATGCCCGTCGTCGAATTGCATCTTTATTTCGCTTAATAACGTTTCCATTACGCTGTTTGCCGAGCGACTATGGTACATTGCGTCGGCGATGACCGGGGGTGGGGGTCGGCGAGGGGGGGGGCTTAACTTTTGCCGCCCTGTTGGCTCGCGTTTGCGTCCGCTTTATTCGCGGCGCGGCGGCAACTACACCCGGCAATATTACATTTATTGCGATTTTTATACGCGCCGGCTTCGACATATTTTCCGGCCGGGCGCACCAACTGCCTGCACACTATATTGCTAAGTGCGACTAAACTACTTTGGAATGTCTTCCTGCAGGCGAGTTGATTTCATAACTTTTCCAGTGATGCATTTTTTGATGTAACTACGCTTTATTGCGTTGTTATTATGTGGGTTTAAAGAAGTTCCTCAAAATGGCTTACAATCTTTGCAAACCTTCAGAATGCATTTATCTTGTGTCAAGTTACTATTACAGTTTCACAGCTACGAAAATTAGATTAGATTTGAGGTAAAAGTTTAATTATAAAAACTTTTAAGGATAATCATCTTGAAATCTATAAATATCCCTCGAGGTCAGCTGATTAAGTGTCTAAGGAAACAGGGTGTAAGTGAGGGGATTGTTAGCTGGGTGGGCAGGATATATGGTGAAACGTGGGCGTAGGTTTAGAAGTGGAACAGGTGTGCGACAGGGGTGCCCGTTGAGTCCGCTTCTATTTCATCCGTTTCTAAGTAATATGGAGGAGGTTTTACAGCAAGGGCAAGATGGCGGGGTTGTGATAGGTAGAAGAAAAGTATGGATGCTGGGGTATGCTGACGATGTGGTGCCCCTGGCGAGGGACAGGGAAAACACGCAGCGTATGATTGAAAGGGTTGAATGGTATATGGATAGAAGAGGACTGAGTGTGAATGTGGAGAAGACGAAATAGATGCTAGTTAGAAATGCAGGTGGGAGAAAAAGTGTGGACTGCTTGAAATGGAAAGACGAAATGATCGAGAGAGTCGATGTTTTCAGATACCTTGGGTTTGTGATTAGTGTAAATGGTAAGTGGGGAGAGCATGTGAGATGGATACAAGGAAAGGCAAGGAGTGCATGGGGGTGTGTGAAACGGAAGTGGGGGAACATGTGGGGAAATAACAGGGATAATACCACATCCCAATTATTTCCCCAGGTTATTGGATACATGTGTCAAGCCGAGACTGTTGTATGGTGTGGAAGTGTGGGGACTGTGTGAATGGGAAGCATTAGAGAGGGAACAAACGTGGTTCATTAAAAATATGTTGGGCCTCGAAAGATCCATCCCCAGGTATATTGTAATGCAAGAGATAGGGAGAATGTCTGTTAAATGGGAGTCGGTGAGCAGGGTTGTAAGGTTTGAGGAGAGAGTGAGTAGAATGGAAAGTGGAAGATTGGTGAAGGATATATGGGAATGGTGTGCTAGCAGAGGAGTGAGTGGGTGGAGAGTGGACAGAAGGAAGGAGTATGAGCATGTTGGTTTGTCGGAATTAGCGGTAGAGGAAATATTGCAGGAAGCGGGACCGTTAGAATGGTTGGTGCGTAATAGAGGTCGAGAGGTGGAAGAACAGATGCGCCAGGAGAACATAAGTAACAGCTCGTATAACCCCGTGTACAGGTTAATACAGGTCATCAGGAAGAAGCCAAAATATATCACTAAGCAAAGAATGAGCGCCGACGATAAACGGGTTATGCCCAGAGCAAGGTGTTGGAGTGAGGATCTGGGAAGAAGGGTGTGGATGGGGAACGAATATATGGAATGTGTGTTATGTCATGGTAGAGTGGATATCTGGGAGCATCTGTGTGTCTGCGAAGGGATGAATGGTTTGGTATGTAAGAGGGGGAAGGTAAGGGAGTGGTTGGGAGAGGGAGGGGAGAGTGTCAGAATACTGAGACAAATTGTGAAGGAGAAATGGAAACGAAGGAGAGGGATGACCAAATATTAATTAAGTAAGAAAGGATATTGTATAATGAGGATGTATCAAAATATGGGAAACAGAATGCCAATAAAGGTATCGATCTATCTATCTATCTATCTATATAAATATTAAAAATTTTCTCTATTATATTAATGATATTGTCTCGTTATAGTTGTTTGGAATTGTGGTTTATCATGCCTTCATTAATTAACACAAATTTTAAGTCATTGTCATTTTTATTAACACCATCACGTTTATATACTTTGAAAACTTTCCTGATCCGGTTCAAAGGACCATAAAAAGTCTAGCGGTTTCGATTCGCTGGACAAATCAAAATTTTGAAAGTAGATGCTTTTAAATACGTTTAATACTTTTAACTTTTATCATTAAGCAAATCTATGCACAAAAGCTCAAAAGCTCTGAAAACTATAAATTTTCAAAATGCTTCTCCGTTTTTCGTCCTTTTAGAACCGTTCTTTTTTGCAACAATGATTTACGCCGAATGTGTTTTCGAAAACTGATTCCACGCTTCATACGCTTTTAGCGGAGGCGGCAAAACATGGGCAAACACTAAACGCCCAACGTGGTGGCGGTGGTGGCGGCGCGTGGCACACGTACGAAACTTGCAAAACGCGAAAAGTGAGAGGGAGGGGGCCCCGGCCGGCGGCGCGCAAGATTTATTAATCCCACACGGGTGGTAACTTTGTATTATTAAGCTGTTTGAACCGCAACATAAACGATGTTTCATCCTCTACGATCTGATTGCGAGCCAACCGCCTGCCATCGCGCAAAACAGACAGCCTGTCTGGTTGGCGGCGGCAAGCGTAAAGCGCCGCTAACGGAATGGCGATGTTTTGTTTGTCTGTGCAGTCCGGCAACGGGAATAAGTGCTAATAAGTGCTTATTCATTTGTGAATTTCAAAGTGCCAACAAATGTATATCTCCGTTTAATTTGTTTGTACTTTTACAGTTCTAATTGGATGTTCAAACGAGAATTAACTTTGATTTGGTACGCTATTTTCTATCCAAAAGAAAGAAATGCTGAATATTTAATTTTAAAGTTAAAAAATGAAAGAAAACACAGTTCTTTGTTTAATGTAATTACTTGTGCTCCAATGTGTTAATTCATTAATTTTTGTATATACTTTTACTATGCAACTCTCAGAGATCCGGTTCGAAGGACCATAACATGTCTTGATGATTCTCGAAGGCCCATGAAAGGTCTTGATGTTTTGTCTCGCAGAATGATGAAATCTCATTCTGATGTGTCTTGAAGGACCAAAGAAAGTTTTGAAAGTAGTTATTGCTCGTTTCCAGGACTTTCTTTCGTTAAAATGAGGTAATAATCTAATATTCCAAACACTTTTAATATGCATATTGAAACGTCTTGATCCGGTGCGAAGTACTATGAAAACTATTCAAGATCGGTTTAGAAGGATAGATTTTTCATGGTCCTCCTAAACGGATCCATTTCAGAGCACTATACCGTGTTATGAAACAACTTGGTACTTTCATGAAAGCGGTTTTATGAAGCATGCAAGCTCCTGGTTGATCTGTATCGAAAGTCCATAAATGGTTTTGATGACAAAATCTTTCTGATTACTTGTGTTTCAATGTGTTAATTCATTAATTTTGTTGTATATACTTTAACGATACAACTCTCAGAGATCTGCTTCGAAGGACCATAACATGTCTTGTTGATTTTCGAAGGCCCATGAATGGTCTTGCTGTTTTGACTCGAAGAATGATGAAATCTCATGCTGATGTGTCTTGAAGGACCAAAGAAAGTTTTGAAAGTAGTTATTGCTCGTTTCCAGGACTTTCTTTCGTTAAAATGAGGTAATAATCTAATATTCCAAACACTTTTAATATGCATATTGAAACGTCTTGATCCGGTTCGAAGTACTATGAAAACTATTGAAAATTGGTTTAGAAGGATAGATTTTTCATGGTCCTCCTAAACGGATCCATTTCAGAGCACTATACCGTGTTATGAAACAACTTGGTACTTTCATGAAAGCGGTTTTATGAAGCATGCAAGCTCCTGGTTGATCTGGATCGAAAGTCCATAAATGGTTTTGATGACAAAATCTTTCTGATTATTTGTGTTTCAATGTGTTAATTCATTAATTTTTTGTATATACTTTTACTATGCAACTCTCAGAGATCTACTTCGAAGGACCATAGCATGTCTTGATGATTCTCGAAGGCCCATGAAAGGTCCTGATGTTTTGTCTCGCAGAATGATGAAATCTCATTCTGATGTGTTTTGAAGGACCAAAGAAAGTTTTGAAAGTAGTTATTGCTCGTTTCCAGGACTTTCTTTCGTTAAAATGAGGTAATAAGCTAATATTCCAAACACTTTTAATACGCATATTGAAACGTCTTGATCTGGTTCGAAGTACTATGAAAACTATTCAAGATCGGTTTAGAAGGATAGATTTTTCATGGTCCTCCTAAACGGATCCATTTCAGAGTACTATACCGTGTTATGAAAGAACTTGGTACTTTCTTCGAAGCGGTTTTATCAAGCATGGTTGATCTGGATCGAAGGACCATAAATGGTTTTGATGGCAAAATCTTTCTGATCCATTTTAAAGGATCATCAATCCCCCCATTTCAATTTCTATCACTTTAGTCATCGGAATTTTACTGCGAGGCTTTGGTAAGAGATGTTTATTTCCTCGAAGGCACTATTATCATCAAATCGTCATTATTTATGATTGCAGCTAAGCTGACTTTGATATATCAATCAATATATCAACAAATAATCATTGGTAGGCAATTTTTCGGATGTTAATCACGAATTTCATTAATTAGAAAGAGAAAAACAAATAATGTCTCCGATTGGCATTAAACCTGCAATTCCCGTATCCACAGTCAGCCGTCTGCATTATCATATTTTTTCCATCCTAGATTACCTGAACTGATAATGCTGACGGCTGACTGTGGGCCTTGATGGTTCGTTTCGAAGGAACATGAAATATCTTGTATTTATGTCTTGAAGGACTATTTATTGTTGTGAGAGGAATAAATGCTTACTAATCAGGTTCGAAGGACCATGAAAAGTTTTACTTCGAAGACCATTCAATCTCATAAAAGCAATACATCCTCACTTTGAGTTGTGTTACTGTTCATTGTTTCAATATCATTGCAATAAGTTTATATTTTGATTGTGCTAAAACTTTTTGAAAGATTTACAAAAAGAAGATATTTCAGCTTATTTTGTACCATCTATTTTAAGGTATAACATTCGTTTTTGTGCTGTTATGGGTGCCTCCACCAATTATCAAGCTCGTTTGCTCCAAACTTAAATTCAGGAAACTCTCTTCTAACCTAACCATACGCAGTTTAACTTATTTTTATTTATAAAGACGATTTTATTTACATTACTTTCGATGTATTTTTAAACGTTCCAAAACATTTGTTCAACCGATACGATACTTTTATATTTTCCCTGGCGCCTGGCGCCATTTGACAAAAACCCAACTCCAAAAATATTTCCAAAATTTCAAATTACCTCGCACATTTCAGCCTCAAGCTCTTTACTATAACCTTTTTCCGTGCCGTTTGCCAATTGTGTGATAATATTCAACCCTTCCACTCAATGCGACTTCCCACACCCTGTGTTGATAGAAAAAATCCCTTTACCGGACTTTTGGCTCACGCTCAAACTGGCCGACACGAACGCCAAACGCACCCCTCTCGCGGCTAATGACAGTTTTTTATTTCCTCCACCGCCCGTGAACGCCCTATACTATCATCTGCTTTTTGAATCGTAAATAGATAAACGCCTCCTTTGCGAGTGCAGGCACATAAATCATCGCCATTCGCCGACGTGGAAGCTGCGGAAGCTGCGAGAGCTTTAGGAGCTAACGCTGGGTCAAGTCCCCTGCAATGACTGGAGGCATTTTTGGTTTCGCAACGCGCTTTTTTCATCAAAGCTCGCACGCCTGCTCGCCTCGTCGGAGTCGAGCTTTTTTCTGCATATTAAAAATATACACACTTGTTTCGCCTTTTTGATCTATGTGTGGGAGATGAATGTGAGACGACAAAAAAAGATGGAATTATGGTATATAAATCAGTGTTTATTTTTTTCTTCATGTTCCTTGTTTTTATGTGGGAATGTGTAGGTATATAAATTGTCAGGAAATAAACTCTATGAAATTATAATCGTGTAATCAATACGGTTTATGAAAATTTACGAGTATATATAAAATTAAGCTTGAATGTCAGTACAATATGTAGTTAAATACGTGCGTGAAATATTTTATAATAAACAAGATTGTTAAAGAACACTTTTAAAATGAAAGCAGAACAGTCTGGTTGCTAGTGTTCGAAGGGTCATGAAGTTTTGAAAATTTCTAAAGCCTATAAAAAATCTGGTGAATTCTTTTCGAAAAAATTTTAGTTCAATTTGCAGTTAAATTCTTGCGTGAAATATTTAGTATTACATAAACCTTATTGCGTTAAACATAATGCTTTAAATATGCTACGTGGAAAGTCACGTTGATCCGGTTCGAAGGGCCATGAAGTCTTAGAAATCCGTTTCGAAGAACCATAAAAAGTCTTGCGGATGCATTTCGAAGGACCAAGAAAAGTTTGGAAAATATTGAATAGATAATGAACATTAACAAATATTATTATGTTTTGTAGAAGTTTAATGTTTTCAATTTGTTATGTTTTAAATTATATTTGTTTAATAGTAGTAGTAGTAGATCACTTTTATTTTGGCATTTAACTGTACCCTTACAAACTCCTTCGATAGTAAGTTTGCACATTAGATTTAAAAACTCAACAAGCGGCGGCTTGCCGCGTTGTGGAGCTGGGTACTCGTTAGATCACTGCAGTTAAGCAACGTCGGACGTTGTTAGGCGTTGGATGGGTGACTACTTGGTCTCCCCACTCAACAAGCGGCTGCGGCGCCGTCCGCGAACTCCTGACTTCGCGGTAAAAACGCGAACGAAG
>JAODAC010039081.1:0-12334 GCA_027575185.1 Mimaenictus wilsoni | reverse complement strand
AGTGAGACTTTGGAAGACCGCTGTGGGTGTCTTGCCATTCCAGGAAACGATGCCAAGTTGACGTTCAACGGTTACTACAAATTTGTTCGGTTGATTCTTGATTGGAATGATTAGACTGACTGCCTTCCCTTCATGATCTTCTATAAATGAAATTTAGTTATTTAGTAAACTCAATTTCAAATATAGTTACAGTAATTGAAACTAACCAATGGTTGCCTTTGTCATTGATTCGGAAGCTGGAGTATATTTGTGAATATGCCCAGCGAATATATCAACAAAGTAAAGTGACTTTGTATGGATATCCCAATGAGGTCCCTCGCCTAATTTGGTGTTACCAGCAGCATCAATACGTGATACAATGGGCGCCATTCTTCTCACAGTTGCTAACAATAAGTAACAAAGTTACATCCACTTGATTTGCTCTAGTTTATACTATATAATTACGTTTCATGTATTCTTATCAGTTTATGATTAATAATACGTGCCTGTGCTATTAAATGTCGGCATGTCGATAAATGAGTGTTATATATCCACGTGTAAGTAAACATTTAAATAATTATAATGTGGTTAGACTAACCTTGACCGAAGGTTAACCAGTTAACGTTAGACTGAAGATCGTCAGTTTTTATAAGTTTTGATATAACGGTTGATTTATAATGCATAAATATTAACAATTTTTGATAATTCAGTAAACTCATTGATTGATAGTTTAATCGCCTTTGAAAAAGAAGGATTTTTCGTAACTTGAGTTGATGGAAAATACAGAAAAACACGTTATCTAAAGTGGTTGAATATTAACATTAGCATCACATCAAATTTGCATGTTTGTTTTATGAGGATATTAACGTTAGGTTATAAAAGAATATAACCTATTTTTAGAATAATAATCCCATTAATGATTAGCAGACTGTCAGACTTTGACGAAAAGACTTAAAGTTACAAGCAGAAAAGTTGAACAGAATAACAGAAAAGATAGTATTAGAATATTAATTCTTCTTCTTCCTCTTCTTTGTTATAGGCGATTTTCTCCTGTTATGCATTTGAGAGACATTGTGTCTTTCCATCTCTTTCTGGGTCGTCCTGGTGATCTGCGCCCACCTGACCACCTGAATGTCCGCGTTCCTACATCTGTTCTGATTTTTTTCGACATGCTCTTCTCAGAATTCTCATTTCGGTATTCTTTACGAGGTTTTATTTGTTTCGGATCGTGTTTCTGCAGAACACCTATGTTAAAATTTAAATACAGTACAATATACATTTTACCAATTGTACATATATAAATTAACCTAGATATAACTTATCGACTTACCATTTTATACTTAAGGTGGTAAGACTTCTAGACTTTAGCAGGCAATCCCGTTTTATACTATTTGTCTCGCGGCGCGAAGCGGCGTCTTTAAAATGTCCTGACTTTTGTTGTACAGGCCCCAAGGGTGCGGACTCCTCTTCTCCCGTTTGAGGTATCAAAAATCCCCACGTATCGATGCTTGAAATAACAATACGAACGCGCAACATCACTGTTCCCTTCGCCTGTCTATTGTGTTGCTTATTTCTACTGGTACGGCACACCGTACCCTACAAATCAAACGGAAATATCGATACTTTCTTAAAACCATTAAAAACACCGCCCTCTCCCAAGACTCACTTTTCGTTTATCAAAAATGTGATCATCTTAGATATACTAATTGTAAGCAATATTTTAATTATAGAGAATAGAGAATGAGAAAATGTCTTAACATAAACTCAAAAATCCGTACTAATTTCAAAACTTGTCTAAATTTACAATCTTACAATAATTGTATTCTTCTCAGTGCTTATCATAGATAATCTCGAAATCAATTAACAACGTATTGTGGAATTTATTATGATACATTATTAACATAGTATTGACTTGTAGAAAATAATGTTCTAAGAATATTTTGGATTTATCATTAGTGAAAACATTTTATAAAATTTAAACTTATCTTGGAGCAATAATGTCAAGAAATCATAAAGAAATAGTGCTAACTTCATACTGTTATAATATATGTAAAACTAAATTACAAAAAAACAGATATTGTTTGCATCAAAATATTAGAAATCACTTCTATTTCATTTCGTAAATAATGTAGATAATGTGTTTCACTACAATGCGGCTTCCGTCATTGAAAATCCTTTAAAACCAGTGTTGGTAATTTTATAAAGGCCTCCGTGCACAGGTGGGGCTAGTTTATCATCTAATCTCGCACTAGTTACATACAACTCATCCAAATTGTCACCACCCCATGCTACTGAAGTGATTTGTACAGCAGGCAAAACAATCTTCTGCAACAGTTTTCCAGTTTTTCCACAGACTTGCATAACGCAACTTGCGTTAAACACAGCAACCCAAAGATTATCCTCTGTATCGATTGTCATCCCATCAGGACCAATACCTTCATTAACTACCTCCGAAAATGTTTTGCGATTACCTGTAGTTGAAAAAACAAACATGAGCTTATATGATTAAAATTTCGAGGACTTACTGATTATTCCTGAAGCTAAATCATAATCAAAAACATCCACCTTTCCTGTTGGAGTATCAATATAGTAAAATTTTGTGTTGTCTTTATTCCAGACCAACCCATTCGAAATAGCCACATTTCCGAATTGTCGGGTGGTTTTACCTTTGCTGTATGAATAAAATGATGCATTGCTTTTAACATTTTGTGGGCCTTTATTAGCTCCAAAGGATCCAAACCAAATACGCCCAAGTGCATCGCATTTTCCGTCATTTATCTGGGTACCATTTGCATCTGGTGTGGTATCAACCTCTGTAAGACTCTCAAAGTTTACTGTTGAGGCCTTGCCATCCCAAGATATAATACCAAGTTGGCAACCAACTGATACTAGAAACTTGTTAATCTGGTCTTTAATCGGGATGATAAGACTCACAGTCTTTCCTTCATGACCCACTAAAATATGATGTTTCTTGTAAATAATTCAAATATGTTAAGTTGAAATATGTATTCTTTAATATGAGTAACATACGAATTGAAGCTGTAGTTAAAATATCCGTAGCTGGAACATATTTGTGAATATGACCAGGAATTATATCAACAAAGTACAGCGATTTTGTTTTGATATCCCAATGTGGTCCTTCGCCCAATTTTGTGTTACCAGCTGTATCTATACGTGATATAATCGGGGCCATTCTCGCAGTTGCTAAAGAATCAAGTTACCGCAACTTGTATAGTTATATTTTACGCTATATAAATACGTATTCGATGTACCTACCAATTTGAAGGTATTCATTCGCGTTTGAACTATTAACTGAAGGTGTTCCGATGAATGAAGGTTATATACCCGTATGCTCTGTAATTATTGAAAATGTGGGTCATTTAACCTTGCCCCGAGTTTAATTATAGAAATCAGGTGACCAACTGTACTCGTTTAGAGTTTTTGCTTCTTATGTTTGCTTCTTATGTCATGAATAATATTCCTTAAAAATCGCGTACTCCGAAAGTACCCATTTTCGCATCTTACACTTATTCATATACTATACTCTTGTCTGAGGATGGGGAGCTATTGGGACATTGTCGGAACGGTAATGGAAAACAATAAGGAGGTCCCTCTTGGCCTATTCTTGGTCATATGTGGGAGGTTCCTCTTTCTCGTAACAGAAAGTCATTAATTCTCATAAACACATTTCGACCGAATCAAATAGAACAATCCATGACGAGGGAAAGAACGATGCCAGAAAGATTGTTTTAATTTTATGTGGGGTTATAAGGTGACCACATGAGCCCTTTCTGGTTGGAAAGTTTCTGAAATGTCCCCAATGTTTATTTTTCTGTCCTATCTCTATTTCTATGCCCCATGGGGTCTCCTTGGAACCGTCCAGAGCAGAGCGAATAATTTAGTTTTGTAGTTCTTCTAGGCTTCTTTTATCTGCCACTATTTATCTATTTTTTGAGCATCTGTTTTCTGTAATATTTCTACCTTACTTACCTTTAGTTCATCCCGTGACTGTCCTTGTTAATTTCAAAATGGTGTCTATTGTCAAAGCAGCATTCTTTAAGGCTTCCTAATGTCCCTCGCATCGATCGCAAGATCACCACCATACGATACGCTCCGACATTCCTAGTGTCATCCTCTCAATAGCAGCCTCACCCCTCCGAGATAGCTAAATCACACCAGCCAAACAGAATCCTCTGAACTTCCCTTCAATCATTCACCGAACTTATTCGTGATCATAATAATTTGCAACTCTCGCGCTCTGCTCTCATACATGTGTCTTATTAAAGACTTGTGTCATAAAATGTGCGTAATTATTATCCATTCTCACGATAATTACAAGCACCCCTCCATAGGAATTTTTTGGGATATGGAATAGTATTGATATCAGAAGTATTAAGAAATCGAAGGGATGTATCATTACCGATATTTTATAATACCCCTGCAAAATCAAGCTCCATCCAACATTATCAGCTTTTCCTTTCCCTAAATCTGATCACCTTAGTTACGCCATCATAACTTAATTTAAGAAAAATGGTTATCTAATATATGATCTCTTGGATCATTTCCGCACTATGAATAATCAATCTCGTGGATCTTTCTTTAAATATATGGATATGTTCTCCAGTCAGCTTATATTAAAAAGAAAGGTTAGAAAACTGATTAAAGTTAAAAAACGAAAAATTGCAATATAAACAAAGAACACTATATTTTCTTAATTCATAATTAATGAAGTACGCCCAAGGTACAAATATGTATCACGTTCAAGAATGTTTCACACAAATTCTTCGTCGGAGGAGAGTCGCAGAGCCGCAGTGTCGTCTTCCGACAGATCCGTGTAGGAGTCGTCATCGGAGTTGAGATGCAGGGAGAACGATTCGGAAAGGTCATCATCATTCTCGCTATCATCATCGTCGTCATCATCATCGTCACCGTCCCCGTCGCCGATCTCGAGGGTATCGTCGCTGAGA
Organism: Mimaenictus wilsoni; assembly: GCA_027575185.1. Taxonomy (NCBI): domain Eukaryota; kingdom Metazoa; phylum Arthropoda; class Insecta; order Coleoptera; family Staphylinidae; genus Mimaenictus; species Mimaenictus wilsoni. The sequence continues at coordinate 7,388 of JAODAC010039081.1, read as the reverse complement.
GGCTGGCCCGCCAGAGAGCGGAAAACGCGCATAGCTGTAACAGAGATAGATGTTTAAAACCCAACGCAAAAAGAGTGGCAATATAAATAGCGTATCTAATACGCTTGAATATACGTCACTTCCACTGTCATCGTCGTCATCGTCATCATCGTCATCGTCTTCCTCGATGTCGTCATCGTCCTCGTCCGGATCGTCGTCGTTGGCGCGCCGCCGTCCGACATCGTACAGCCGCACGACGGACTCCTGCACGTTGTAGTACTGGCCCTGATTCTCAACTATGGCGATTTGGCTGTCGTAGTGGTTGACTGCGAGGTCGTAGATCTGTCGTTTCACGTCGATCGTCGCGATACTCGAATAGTCGAGCGCGTCGATAGTCTTAAAACTTGTGTCGAACGTGCTCTCCTCATCTATCTGCTCCAACTCCATCATGTATGCAAAGAGTGCGTTGTTCACTTCGGCGAAGCGTACTGTGCATTGATCCAACGACTGTACAGTTTTCAGCAGGTGAAATGTACGCATGTCCCAAATTTCCATATTTGCTATAATCTGATAAAGAAATTTGTATTATTTCAATAGTTTTAATGAAATCATAGGAATTGGGCTGCGAACATTTTGTTAGGATATGTTTACATTCTCGAACGCACTAGTACCAACATATTGTCATGAAGTATGACCGCAACGAAGCTACCTTTGACATATCAATATGAACAAATAATCATCGGTAGGCAATTTTTGGGATGTTAATCACGAATTGCAATAATTAGAAAGAGAAAATGATGAATGGCTTCGACAGGACTAGAACCTGCAATCCCCGTATGTCATGTTCGATGTGTTACCAATTGCACCACGAAGGCCCTCAGTCGGCTCTTATCTTACTTAACTTCCTTCTTCCATATTCGAGAATATAAACATCTCTTAAGTTTCAATAGTCTTCATGATTCTTTAGTAGTTCTTAGATGGTTTTGATAGGTTTCGATAACTCTAATTTTGACTAAAAGAGGTTAAGTATGGTAATATCGAGGTTAGAAGTTTCAAATTGCTCGTGGTATACGTTAAGTTGACATTCACTAACCTCTCTACCATTGGGATGGAAAAGTCCACTCTGCGAAGAATTCAACTTATCCAATTGCCGAATTTGTTTCCCCGAGTTGACGTCAAACAAAGCACCATCTGTCAAAACCAATTCGTCGTTGTGACTAAATGTTGCCTTGTTCCTCGTGTACTGATTGTGCGACAAAGGTATGAAACGCTGCACTTCAACACCGGTTTCGACGTCAAATATCTGTACAACATTAACAAAATTTCTTATTTTTCATATTCTATTCAAAATTGACATATTATTACTTACCGAGGCGACCTCCGCTTTCGTACCTACAATCTTATCCTGCGTTACCTTACTGAACTCAATGTAGTCCTGAATATCAAACGTGTGCTTCAACTCAAAGTCCTTGACGCTCCACATCGCCGAAAGTGGTTCGCGCCATGAACAACTCGTGAGGAGTAACTCGCCTCTTCGATTTGGCTCGATGTGGAAGATGAACGTCTCATGTGCTGAGAAGTACGATTCTTCGATGCCGTTATATACGTTGTACATTCGTACGTCGCCACTGTAATCGCCGACGACAACATGCTGATCGCCGGGCATGAAGCACGCTGCTGTGAAGAAGCCATTCTCGGAATTAGGATATCGGATGGATTGTACGGACAGGAAGCGAGAGTTGACGAGCCGACGATCCTGCTCGCGAGATTGGTAGCCAAGTTGACGACGTGCACAACGCATTACTACGTTCGTCGTGCTTGCTACACGTGGTTTTGGATCTGGGCATTTGTGGGGACTAAAAAGTTAAAACAAGTTTAAATTACCAAAATTTGATTCTTACATTTTAATATCTCTATCATACGTGTATAACATACGTATATCTTTGCAGACATCTACATATCCCACACCCAGTCACAAAACACACACATCTGCATATCTCGTCTACATATTACACAAACACGTCCACATACATACACACTCTCTCACACTTACATTCACTCCAATATACTCACATTCTCACACATATACATGCACCCTCAACTGCAGTGACACATCTACACACACACACACACACACACACACACACACACACACACACACACACACACACACACACACACACACACACACACAACCTCTACATGTTCACAAACAAATCTCGACAGAGATAAATCATAAGCGGTTTAGGCATGAAGTTGCGTAGTATAAATTAATCAGCTCTCCAAACCAAAAAGTTGGTAAATTATATCTCAATTTAGGATGTTAAGTGGGAAGTCAGACATTATTGAATATAAAGTTGCATAACGCAAACATTATTTGAAAATAGGAATAATAAAAGACCACTTACACAAATAAATTAAACTGTGGACACGTAGCCATGGGATTTTTACACAAGGCATGCTGATTCGTCAGATACTCGGTGATAATGGAGTCCAGCGTGACTTTCGGCTGTTCCGCAGGAGTTAAAAGTTCCTCCAAAACCGGTGGGGCGCTGATTTTCGCATGTGTAATTTGCTTTTGCAGTCGCGGATTCTGTGTGGTTGGCGTCAGTGATAACTGATTGTGACTGAGGCTTTTCCGGACGATCTTAATCGGCGTCCCGGTCGTCCCAACCGTGCTTGCCATCGGCGTTGCGCTCACTTCGTTAAGGGACGCGTTCAAATTATTGCGAACTGAAATTGGTGCATGCACCGACGATAATCGAACTCGGTTGGACACTGGCGACGAGACGATATAGCGAAACTTCGACGGATGATTCGCTGCCATTGTTGTATTGATAAGATGACCGATATTCGCCTCTTTCTGCAGCAACGCTGCCGATTCGGTGAGGCCTTTCGATGACAAATGTTGATGTATTAATTGTAGTAGCTGCTTGTCGTTGAAGGAGATATTTGTTTGCGCCACCACACTGGCGCGGTGAATGTTTACCAGCGAAATATCGGGATCGGTGGTTGCCGTACGGCCTGAGAGCATGCCCATGAGTTCTAGAGCGTATTTTTGAAATGCAACATGCTCTTGGCGTTTTTCTTGTAGGATGGGATCACGCATTAAACCTTGAAAGAAATTTTGTAAATGGTAAATATAAACAGACTGAAATAAGTTTAAACTTACTTTGAAGTTCTCCATTTTGAAAAATTGGTAATTTTGAAACGATCTGTCGAACAGTCGCACATCGTGCTAAACCAACCAATGCTTTGCAAGCTAAAGTTCGTATACAATCCGCGTCTATAATAGGTGTTTTGATGTTCATCAATTGCAACAAGACCATAATGCCACTATTTGCTCGCACGCCATCCCACATTCTTTGAAGAAGTTCTTCAGAGTTTTTCGTCTTTGTGACTTTTTTATTTGGTGAATTCACAGCTCCGCTTGAGAAACGTGCTAAAGTACCTCCAACCTAATAGGAAATTAAGAATTATAACTATGTTTTTTGATAAACATGCAGAATCAACAAATGACTTTCGTATTATATGCAAAATATTCGGTGTTTTACAAACTTTGATTTATAACTAACAAGGATAGGATATCAATTGTTCGTCGTCGAATTGAATGAAACTTTTTGTACGAGTAGTACATAAGTAGAAATAATTGGTATTAACGGGATTTTATGCCGGCTCGTTTGCAAAAAAAAAAAAATCAAAGTTAGGTCACAAATTAAGCGTGGTATTTATTGCTTTAACAACTTCATGGTATTCATGGAATCGGTTTCGTGGCGCAGCCGTCAGCGTGCTTGCCTTCTAACCTAAGGGTCGTGGGTTGAAGTTGAAGAAAAAGTTTCATGTAATTTCGTGTTGGACAATTGAGACACGCTCCTTGTAAGATTTAAATTTCGTATTTCCTGAAGCATTTTAGGTAAAAATACCATGAAAGTGTAAATTGTACAGTCATAAACGTACCGTAACACAAATTAAATAAACGGTTTTCGTATTCCATTAATGGGTAATATTCACCTAGCTTGAAAAACTATCATTTTTAGGATTTTTTAAAGGAAACTAGTTAGATTTTTGAAGTTAAAGTTTACGCTTTCGAGAATATTCTTTATATTATTATATAAAAAATACCACAAGATTCAAGCGGTGAGCGAAGGCCAGAATATGTAGGGTACATGTGCCAGATCGCGAAGAAAGTACTGTTGGTAAGGGCTCACTGCGGGTCGGAGGAGAGCGGACAAAAAGTTTGGATGGAGGCGCAGAATACGCGATGTTATTGGGGATTGCATCTGGCGAGGGATTGTGAATGAATATTTTCCTTCGTATGCGCACAAAGTTTGTTAGTCTCCTTATCAGTCAGCAACAACAAATGAAGACGACTTTTTTTGCTTAGTGCTTGCTTGCCAACGAAATAATAAAACATGTTTGGTTTGGTGCATTTTGCGACAGAAAGCAAATTTTAAATTTTATTTCTTTTAATTATATTCCTCTAAATATTAAAAATGACGGAGTTTTACAACAACAAAAAACGACCAAAACTAAATGTCAAAAAACACGGAAGATTACTAAATAGAAAATCTATATGACAAAGACTTGATTGTTAGTCTTTGTCATATCGATTGTTGGCAAAAAAAAAATCAAGATAACAGGCTTTCATAACTGAAAGTTCATTGGTTAGATGGTTTCCGCGATGTTTTTGTTACCGATTTGAAAAACATGACTTTGAGAAAAATCCACTACAAAAGTTTTTGATGAATAATCAAGTCAATCAATAAATAACTCTTGCCATTGCAACTTTGTCATTTTTTGAAATTTTTATTTGAAATTAAATTAAGAAATTTTTAAGATATCTAAATTTAAGAAAATCGACACTTTAAAAATCCTTTTACCCTGCTAGGCGCATATTCCTCGTTAAGGAATACTTTCCTTGCTTGAGTTAAGTGTCAATTATTTATTTTAAAAACATGTGAAAAGGAATTTATTTGTTTTCAACTCACCCGATTAATAGGCCCACAAACACAGTTAATAATCACACGAATCGCCGACTTTTGTACATCAGCATCACGAACCACTTCACAAGCTGCAGCACCTAGAATGATGCTAATCCCAAGCGCACCAGGCTCGTCCTGCAAATCCACCTCTTCGCAAAGTAGCACCATCACCTTGGGCATTACACATGCGATTGCCATCACATCCAACGCGCAGCGTACCGTCTCGGCACGTCCGCTATAATTCCACTCGTATGCTAATGCAATAATTCGCAGCAATAAGGTGATTGCACCAAGTTTGAGGAAATTATCTACAGGTGCCCAATGCGTCCGAAAAGGTAAATACTGTAGGAGAATCTCAATTTGTTGTTGGACTTCGTCTGCTGATGATTTACATGGCTAGATTTTTTAAGTAAGAATAGGTATGGTAAATTGATTCGCAAATGGTAAAACTTGTAAAACAGTACCTTATAGTTTGTCTGGAGTATCACAGTATGTTCTGTTCGTTCTGATGGTAGAATTTGGGAGCGTTTCAACTGTTCGATTTTGGCAATCAGGTGCGCTTCCATGTAGCGCTTGTACGCGACACAAACATGCCTTACAACTTGACGGGCGGCGCTTTCGGCGTCTTCATCTAGTGGCATTGCATCGTTGGATAATATTGGTAATGTTGCTATCTATATGGTGCAAGATTGTCCAATTTAGTATTAAAAATTGCCATCTTTCACATACTTGTTGGAGGATGTTTTTAAGCAATTATTATTATATTTTTCTCTCTCAGACTCACTTATGCTTCTTTCACTCACACCCATCTCTCAGACCCACTCACGCTTCTTTCACTAACACTCATATTTCGAACACATACACCCACACAGTCACACTTCTCCCTCCCTCTCACACACACACTCACAAAGTCACACTTCTCCCTCACACTCACACTTCTCCCTCACACTCACACACAGTCACACATCTCCCTCACACTCACACAGTCACACTTCTCCCTCACACACGTACACACTTCCGTCACACACATACACACTTCCTTCACACACATACACACTTCCTTCACACACATACACACTTCCGTCACACACATACACTCTTCCCTCATACATATACACACTTCCCACACACATTCCACACTTCCCTCACACACATACACACTTCCCTCACACACATACACACTCCCCACACATTACACACTTCCCTCACACATACACATTCCCCACACATTACACACTTCCCTCGCTCACATAGTTTTCTGTTTCGCGCACACACATTTCAAAAACTTACCAAATTATGAAGTTTTCTCAAACCATCTTGCGCATCAAATTCGTCCAAAATCGCTTTAAATTGAAACGTCAACCCAAAGAACATCGTCGCATGACACCTTCCCGAATCGTGTGAACACTCCAGTAGCCACAACGCATATTTGACGAGATTGCTTATCGTCGATTTGGGCAATAAGCACACACGCTCCATCGCCTCTTCGCAGTAGCCAAGATAATAAATACAAATCGAGACACCCGTTGCGGCTATCGACGGCCGTGGCACATCTAACAGACACTGAAACCCAAACGAATCTCAATAAATCCCATCGGCGTTAATCATGCTACAAGCTTACACATACTTGAAAGCCGTTACTCTGAATGAAATCCAGGCAGAACTTCATATGGCAGAGCAACGACGCAAGATATCGCAACGCCTCGAAAGCAAGGCGCGCCTGCTTAGTTTCGCGTACGTTCACATACGACATAATCAGCTCGAGTGCATTATTTTCGAAGACGTGGCTAAGAAACTCCTGATACTCTCCGACGGGCACCAGATAGCGGAGGATCATCACCTGGCTGGTGATTGGTGTCACTGGGTGGATTTGAATCGAACCGACGATGAAGCTCTCCATTTCCGCCCATGAGGAATTGCTGGATTCGTTCAAAATTGGAGCTGCAGAAAGAAGTTGTGATTTTAAATTGTTTGATCACTTTTAATTTAAATTGCTTACTTTTTGTTGTCTTTCTGGGGGGACTCATTATTTCAGTGTCATGTAACTTTGGCCTTTTTATACTTCCATTTCCTTGATTCTAAAGGAAATTAAAATATGTTAAATATGAGTTGTGAGAAATGAAATATTAAATTAGTTAATGAAAAATAACAGATAGTGTAGTACACATACAAAATACATACTCATAAAATGTAAACACATGCATACTTTACCATGCATTCTCTCACACGCACATATTTCACTTTTACTTACACACACACTTCATTCTCATACTAACACACACACACACACACTTCATTCTCATACTAACACACACACACACACACACACTTCATTCTCATACTAACACACACACACACACTTCATTCTCATACTAACACACACACACACACACTTCATTCTCATACTAACACACACACACACACACA